>JBBIGC010000145.1:16527319-16538613 GCA_037576955.1 Lepidarchus adonis
CACACACACACACACACACACACACACACACACACACACACACATGCAAACACGCCCACAGTATATGAAGAGAGATATGGAACTGAAAAAAAAAGGTTAATTGTGATATATTTTGTTTATAAAAATGGTCTTATTCACCTGTAGTGTCTCTCTATAAACAGACAAGAAAGTTTAATACCTCTCCACTATTTTTCAGGCTCTCTACTGCCTGCATGTGGGTGACGCCTCGCAGACTACAGCCATCTACCTCCAGCAGCCTGTCACCTGTGTCACACACACATTGAGTTAGTGACTTAGCAGTACATGAATGAAACAAATGTGAGAACAAGTCATTTAGTCACTAAGTTGCAAATATGGCAAGAAAAGTCTATACAAACAATGACCTTTGATCTCAATCTCAATTACCTTGATCTCAAGTCAAGTTGAGGCATGAACTTTTTGAGGCATGATGTCCAGTTCCAAATTCAAGTTATTGGTGGCTAATGTCAAAGTCTATTTGAAAATCTTTTTAAAATTATTTTGTTGAGTCACCAATAGTTTCCACATGTCAGCAAGACACACAGAACGTACTGATATATCAGAAGGACAGAACTGCACTAGTACACATATGTGCATGTATGTAGTATCTTGTACACACGTACCAATCTGTATTCGACCATCTTGATCGGCTGCTCCTCCTGGAATCAGGCTTTTGATATAGATTCCACCATAGCGCACATTGGTGTTAATGCCTCCCTGAAAATGATTGACTGTGGTTTTAAAAACCTATCAAATGTGTCAATAGCTGCCATTATTTTTTGTTTCTTATGGCACATTGCAATTATTAACATAAATGCTTCAATGCATGTTCATGTACAAATATACATATTTAGCAATTTTGGTCAATTTGGGCTATTCATCATGAAAAAAATGGTATGACCATGACAATGTAACAAAAACTTACAGCAACACTGATGCCTAGACTGCCATTGACTTTCTTGAGCTCCATGCAAAGCAATTCACCTGGCCTGAGACTGGAGTTCGAGGAGGACCTAGATAGTGTATCCTTTAAAGGACAGAAAAAATATATACTAGTCTTATTTACACACAGAAAAAGTGTAAAACTGCTTCGTACACACATAAACAAGTGTCTGAAACGTGACTAAGTCATGCCTGTGTATCCAGAATCCGAACAACAGGGATGTGTAGCCTTCTTCCCGTTTTGGGAGTGAGAATATTGGAGAGAGCCTCCTCCAATTCATCCATGACTGGCCGGTACTCTGCGTTAAGGGTTGTCTGAGAGTCAAAGCCTCTCTCCAGCATCATACTCAAGTTACCAGTAGTTAAAGAGGTTTTACTGTCCCCAAGTTCTTCTGTTCAAACATAAAACAAAAATACTGTCAGCATTAAGCAATATAAATAAAGCTCAATGTAGACAAAAGTTTACACAATGTAGACACCATAACTACTATGTATCTACTACCTACAGTAATGTCTTGTCAAACTGTCATTTTTTAAATGTAAGGCATTCTGGATATTCAGTTTCTTCCTCAGTGTTTTCTCAGTTATGAGATTACCCTGTATCACTCTACTGAGAAATGTCAAAGGTCTTAATTTTTTAAGCTTTCAAGAAGTTACAGAATCCTAACATTATAACAAACCCATTTTATACACGTAACTGCAAAAATATCTATTACTGAAAACAGTGAAACTACTGTAGTGTTTAAAACACTCAAACAACTTTTGGGAACTTACAGGAAAATCTCACATATAGTACAAACCCAAACATACGTTTTGGTTGAGACACTATGAGCTCCACTTCATCTGGGCTGTTCTGTAGGATGGCAGCAGCTGCAGTGAATGTCACTCCTTCTAGACTTGTATTATTGAGAGAAATCAATCGGCCACCTAAATGACAATCAGCATAAGAGTGTACATGAAAAACAGAATTCACTTCTTTAAAGTGTGCAAAAGTTCATGTTTTTTTTCCTACCTGGCCTGATTCTACCATCTTTATCAGCTGGTCCATCAGGTACAATGGATGCAATGAAAATGCCCAGGTCTAACTTCCCAGTGTTGTCTTCTCCAACTATTATAAAGCCTGTCAAAAGGACACATTACCGACTACAACATTGACAAGACAAAAGGGAGCCCACAGAAAGCTTGATATCTGGTCATTTTAAATAAATAAATAAATAAATAAATAAATAAATAAATAAATAAATAAATAAATGAATGAATGAATGAATGAATGAATGAATGAATGAATGAATGAATGAATAAATGAATAAATAAATACAATTAATGAATCAAAAGCATCAACTTAATTCATGTAACCATGCAACATTAGGCTCTTTATTACTGACTTTTACACCTCACAGATACTTAATGAATACAACTGCAACACTGACACTACAACCTTGCACCCCCATGAGAAGCCAAAAGAAGTCAGGAACTACTCTTGAAATTAGCCAAACTACTCAGTAATAAATATTCATAACATGCATGAATGTATATATAAAGTCCTATTTTTTTGGCTTACCAAAGCCAAGCTTAGGATCCTTCTTCAGTGTCACACAGATAATTTCTCTCTCTGGCGGAGTTCTAACTGGAGTGTCAACTGTAAAAAAAAAAATAATAATAATAATAATAAAAACAAATCTAAGAATCATAGAAATATACCATCATTTACTATTATTTTATCAGAAGAAATCTAGAAAATATCACAGTTGTTAGTTCTTTACCTCTCATTGACGGGATTGAGTAAGGCTCAGAGTCTTGCTTATGCAAGGACACATTGGACATAATTCGATATATTGGGGAGCTAAAGGTGTCTGGGGGGCTGAAAAAACACAAAACAAATTCACACTTTTTGGGGACGGTGCTGAAAAAATACATAAAGAAACACTAAAAAATAAACAACTGAATTTAGTTGATTCAGATGTGCATGGCCTTTCAGTTTGCTTATTTTGGGCACTAACTGTGTTAATGTGTATATATATATATATTATTCATACTGGAATAATACACATTTGAATCAAGTCAATTAAATTACATTTTAAGTGCAAACTATTTGCATTCTGTGTGGCTATGAGATGTACTGCCAGAACCTGTAGCTCTGATTGGGCTTCTTCAGTTCGCTCAGCACTCGTGGTTCCGGGATGTCATTTATTTCCCTCTGTTGAAATTTAGCTGACAGATCATCACAAGATTTGCTCATGGAGTCCATGGGTAGTGTGCTCAGACCAATATTATTTAGCACCACCTCCGAACATGAAAGCCTCTTCAATTGGTTGTGTCGTGCAAGGTATATTGAAGAGTATTTTGCTGTACAGTCATCTAGGACAACAGAACACAAACTAGGACATTTGAAGACACTTGACACTTGAAAAAGGTCACTAACATTATTAACAAAAGTAACAGTTAAGGTTTGCAGTACCTGTAGCTAAACTGGTCATCTGTCGAGAGGTCATCTCACTGTGGAACTTGTGCTGGGCAGAGCAGAGGTTCAAGAGATATTGTGCAATCTTGGAGCTTTCAGTTAGAAAGGAGTGCTTTTTCCCACTGGGGGCACATTCTATAGTGAACTTTCGCCTCTATTGGAGAAAAAGTCAAAACCACATCTGACCAAGCCACTTCACATTACATATTATTATCACAAGGTTTGTTTTCAGTTTTCAGTAATAAAAAATTTAACTGATGAAAGTGTTATCACATTTTGTAATACCAATAAAGTTATAGTTATAGTCATTATTTAGAAATGCATCAAATACACTGAAAAACAGTACACAGAACTTTCTTTCTTTCCACATTAGTAACATTTATATCTTAAAGACAGTTATTACATTTACATTTACATTTATTCATTTGGCTGATGCTTTTGTCCAAAGCGACTTCCAGGTACAGGAACAATCAGCTTAAATTCAGACAAGACAATACTGACGTGCGAGTTACAGGGAGTTCAACTTAATATTCTTAGTCATAAAAACAGTGCAGGTGCTACAGCAGTGCATATAAGTGCTACAACATTACAACCTAATTACCTAATTATTAGTACAATTACATGACTATACAATTTATATAAAGCAAATTCAGTCAATTACTTTTTCAGCATAATTTCAAAGTGCTTTACTTACACTTGTTGAAATACTATCAGTTTCAGACCATAGAAATCTGCGGATTAATATCCGAGAGCTGTTTTTGACTTCATAAACCATGATCCCTTTGGCACAAACTCCCAGTGTCAGCTCTCCAATAACAAGCTTCTTCTCTCGAGCCACTCGGTGAAACAGCACCCCATATTCTGGCAGCTGCTGGGCAATCTACAGATACGTGCAAAAGTAGTACCTTAATTTTCGCCTTGTTGGATGTGATTATAAAACACTTTGAAATAAACTCTAAACCAAATGAATTACCTTTAAAAACTCAATCTCAGCCTCTTCTGGGAGCATGTGGGCATTATTGGCATGTAACCTTGGCAACTCCTCCATCAAACAGGGCAAGGCGATTTTTTCCATCACTCTTTTTGGTATGTAGTGTTCCGCTTGAAAGTAGTTCTTTCCATACACCTAGATACAATTAGAAAAAAACTTCTTCTTCTAATGTTTTCTTATGTTAGAAGAGGACATGTAATAGATAACCAATATTGATTTATATTTTACCTCATGCATGTAGTCTCCAAACTCAGCCTGCAGGGCAAGAGCAGCAAGGAATACGGCAGTGTCCTCATTGCAGTACATTCTATCCTCCAAAATATCTCTCCTCAGTTGGAGATAGTACTGGTGGCGAGTTAGTCTGTGCCTTTGAAAGTTGCAAAATTGAAGATCCATTGGCCTTTCCATAACTGTTAGTGTAAACTGCTTTACGTAATGTTATTTTAAGAAACTACAGATTTTGAGAAATAAGAAGATCAGTATAAGACTTACAATATAAAAGAGACATCATCAGCAAAAAATTTTACACGAAGGAAAAAAGTGAAGGTAGAAGTTGCTTGTTTCTTCCAAGAGTCTGGAGCAACTTTTGAGACTTTTGTCTCATGATCCAAAAAGAAAAATTCATCATCTAGAGAAGAGAAACATCCATGGCAGTAAAACAAAAATGATCATTAACATCCAAAAGAAAATTACACATCAGTAGATGACCGCACAAGTACCAGACCTTAAAGAAGTCATTACCATCAAGGAAAGCAAGGCCAAAGTAAAAGTGCTCCACAAGGTTAGCATGAGCCACAACCATGTCGAAGACATCTCTGCCTTTGGACTTGATGTCACACCTCACCACCACACACTGCTCATTTGGCATCACAACATTAAGTTCTCTCTGCGATAAGCAGGACTTTCCTTTCTTTGACTGCATTGATTGAGATGCAGAGACATATCGGCAAGCAAAAGGTAAAACAGAAAGCACAGTCACTCTAACTGAATCACAATAATGCTCACTGACTTATAATAAAAAGAGTAAAGCTTAAATAAAATTTACCACTATAGATCCAGGCAGCTCTAAAATGATGTGAGGCTCATCAACCATTCTTGCAAACTCAGGTCCTAGACTCTAGAATCCAAAAGTGATGACCACAATAAACACAAAGAACAAAAAACAACAAAAACAATTCTCCTGCCAACATCAGATACTATGATTTCCAGCTGCATAGAACAAAGAGGGAAAAAAACAACAGATGAGCACAATACCTTCGCTTTCCTGTGGCTGAGGCTGACTGTAGACTCACTGACAGCAACACTGGGGCTGTGAGGATTTTGTTCGCCCTTGAAGGGAACATGAAGGGACGGACTCTGGGACAGCCAACTGCTATTACGGCCGCTGTGATGGGCTCCCTGTGGATTTCTGACATGCCAAAGCAGAAACTTCCAATCAGAGAATAACACTCAAGTGAGGTCTCTCAGAAACATCAGCTATGGTAAAAATAAATGGAATGTCAGATCGCTTACCTGCACTGAATGCTCTGGTAGGTCGGCATCTGCGACGGTTTGTTTTTGAGGGACCAGCTTTTCCGATTAAGTAAACCTCCTGGAAAATAAATCTCAGCACATTATTTCAAAAATACATAGCAGCTTGTGACATGAATAGATGAAAAAAAAATAGCACAGTTAAAGAAAATAAAATAAAAAAGTAAAAATCACAAAATAAGTATTCAGCTGCATTTTAAAGCTACTAATGATTGATACCTAACAAACATTAACTGACCCAAATCTTTAATGCAAATTATTGTTATCTTTACTATTTCCTTTTGCACTACATTCCAGGAAGTAAAAAAGCACTTGATACAGTCAATAAAATGGCTCTCGTTTTATTTATTTATTTATTTATTTATTTACAAAATCTGATGCTTATAAATGTCTTTATAACCAAATAAATACATTTTAATATCACAGCATCACTTTCAATCTGAAGTAAAATGCCTCTGCTTATACACAACTTTGATTATGAACCTCCCCATGCAGCTCGGCCACACGACTCTGCTTACCCTGTTTTGGCTCTGAATCCAATGACATTCTGTGCCTCTCTGCTGTATCTCCGCTATCTTCAGTGTAGCCAGGGTATGTTCCCTGCTTCCCTGTTAATTCAGGAGAGCAACAGATGAATTGCTAGGATATTTCCTATACAGGCTTTCAGAGAGAAACAGGGCAAGTTTCCAAGACTGACTCCAAACTTAAGAGCACCACACTATAGTTTACGTCTAAGCATCTTCGCTCATAGTCTGATTAGAAGTTTTCATAGGGCTGTAATCCTGTGCTCAGTTTAGGTTAAACCTTTAATCCTATTGTGCCTCCCATACTATTGTATTACCACAACAAGTGTATGGATTACAATTAATACAGTTAGCAAAAAGTATCATGACAGCTCAGCGAAGTGTGAATAAATGGGTATATATGTATTAATGTACAATTAATTAATAAAATTTGCAACAGTAGGTTGGCACTATGCCGTATTTCAGTTACTGTTTGAACATTCTTTGTTTCAGTAGCAAATATGACACTAAACTGGATTGGCAGTTTATTAGGCATACCTGTACCCATGGCTCTACAATTAGTCAACATGTGCATCAGTGGAAATTGATCAGCAAAATTTGCAAATATAACTTGGTGGTGCTGTGGTTGTCCCTTTGCAATTTTGAATGTGGTAAAAGTTGGGTGATAAATTGTGTAACAACAGACTGTAGATAAGTGTATCTAATAAAATCAAAGAGTACAAGTACAAGGTAGGTGTTCTTGATAAACTGACAACTAATATCAACTGCCATTTACAGTGGAGCAAAAACGTATTTGGCAGCCACCAAATTCTGCAAGTTCTCCCACTTAAAAAGATGAGAGCAGCCTGCAATGTTAATCATAGGTTCACTTCAACTGTGAGTAACAGAATGAAAAAAAAATCCAAGACATTCAATTACAGAATTGTATAATAGTGCAGAATATAATTATTCAGCATTTACAAACAAGCAAGAACTCTGGCCTTCACAGACCTGCTTTTAAGAAGTTCTTCTATCCTCCACATGTTACTTGTATTAATGGCACCTGTTTGAACTCATTATCTGTGCAGAAGACACCTGTCAACAGTCAGACTCCAACCTCCACCATGGCCAAGACCAGAGAGCTGTCTAACAACACCAGGGACAAGATGTACAGCTACATAAGACTGGGATGAGCCACTTTACAGTAGGCAAGCAGCTTGGTTAGAAGAGATCAACTGTTGGAGGAATTATTAGAATATTTAATAAATACAAGACTGACAAGCTCCCTCGACCTGGGGCTCCATGGAACATCTCACCTTGTGGTGTACAAATGATCTTGAGAACAGGGAGGAAACAGCCCAGAACTACTCAGAGGAACTGGTCAATGACCTGAAGACAGCTGGGCCCACAGTAACAAAGGTAACTAATAGTAACACACTATGTCGTCATGGATTAAAAACCTGCAGCACTCGAAAGCTGCCCCTGCTTAACGAAGCACATGCTCGTCTACAGTTTGCCAGAGCCCATCTGAATGTCATGTGGTCAGATAAGACCAAAATGGAACTCTTTGGTATAAATGCCACTCACTGTGTTTGGAGGAGGAAGAATGCTGAGTTGCATCCCAAGAAAACCATACCCACTGTAAAGCATGGGGATGGAAACATTATGCTTTGGGGATGCTTTTCTGCAAAGGGGACAGGATGACTGATCCGTATTAAGGACAAGATGAATGGGGCCATGTATCGTGAGATTTTCCATCAGTGAGAGCATTAAAGATGAAACATGGCTGGATCTTCCAGCATGAAAATGATCCCAAACACATTGTCCGGACAACAAAGGAGTGGCTAAATATATATAACATAATAACATAAAAAGCCTTTCAAGGTTTTGGAGTGGCCTAGTCAGTCTCCGGACCTCAATCCAATAGAGAATCTGTGGGGGGAGTTGAAAGTCTGTGTTGCCCAGCAACAGCCTCAAAACATCACAGCTCTTGAGAAGATCTGCATGGAAGAATGGACCAAAATACCAGCTACAGTGTGTGCAAACCTGGAGAAGACCTACAGGAAATGTTTAACCTCTGTCATTGCCAACCAAGAGAATTCAGAGCAAATACATATTTTCTGCACCATTATACAAATAAATCGTTTACAAATCATACAATGTAATTTCCTGGATGTTGTTTTACATTCTGTCTCTCACAGTTGAAGTGTATCTATGATGAACATTACAGACTCTCTCATGTTTTTAAGTGGAACAACTTGCAGAATCAGTGGCTATTAAATATTTTTGGCCCACTGTACATGCTTTTTGTACACTAAAAAAGGTTTCCAAATAAATAAAAAAACATTTAAATTTAAAAACGTGTTTATAAAGCATATAAGAGGAAGCATATAACCACTAAAAGCCAATAAACCAATACAATTCACTAATAAAAGCCTATTCTATTCTATAACCTTTGACTAATTTAAAAGTGAATTATGCTTTTCATTATTGTATAATTTAAATGTTCTTAAAGATGTAAACACTCAGAGTCATTCAGAGAGCTCTGATGTGAAATTGTCTAAAAAGCTTAGTGAGACAGAGTTGTTCTCAGTGCTGTGGTTGTTCAATCCTCTAAAAGCTACCTCAAGATTTTATAAAATTATAAAATTATTGTTTACATAAACAATTTTGAGAGGTTTATTTAATGTAAAAACAAATTCTCACATTGACATTAAATATAAAAAGATATGTAGGATCACATTATATTTAGATAAATATAATTTTTAAAAAAATAAATAAAACTGAAGCCATTGCAGCTTTTAAATTATGCTAATTTATGTTATGTCACCACTGTAAAGAATTCCAAGCAAGAAAGCTTGTCATAACATTAAACCAACTGTATATCAATGATTGAATTTTGAAGATTTATTTAAATATGAGTGGGATTCCATATTAAGCCCATTGGTGTAATTAGGCAATTGTACAGTATCTGTGCCCACCTCAGGTTCCTTAGCACTTAGCATTCTTACCATGAAGCCTTTCTCGGATCATCTGGCTTCTTCCACTAAGCTGTACTGTGTTCTCTGCAAGAGCAGTCCGGTCACCCTGAACATAAACACAGAAAGACATCACATCAACACATGTTAACTGGTCTAAGCTGCTTTGTCCTTTAAATTAATGACATTGTTTAAGGCATACAGAATCGTGGAAGACATCTTCCACCAGCTGCTTGATAACTTTGTCGGGTGGGGGCAGGAGTGAGGCTTTATGGTGCAATTCACACGACTCCAGGATGGTGTGGAGAGTTACTCGACGATGAGCCATGTCCTCACACATGCTCAGCAGGAGGCAGTTCAGAGAGTCACTCAGCTGAATGGGCTGCATCAGAATAAGACATTTACAGTTTTGTTTTGTCAGTCAGCTTCAGTAACATGCACTGATCAGTCATTAAGAAACTCACCTGATTTTGAGGAAGGTGATAGTCCACTGACCAATACAGAGTCATGCCGAGTGAGTATACAGTCATCTGAAGAGAAAAACATTAAAAATATTAAAACAGTAAATTACTTTTTAAACGCATTTACAGACAAATGCTAGATAGGTAATGTAACATTAATATGACAACAATATACATGGCATTTTAACAGCATACATAGTATTTATTGCTTATGCTTTGAATTTAGTTAACACTTTAACTTTCATATTTAAAATATATTTAACAAAAACAGGAAGAATAATCAAGCAACTGGGGAAAAATAAACACTGCCTATTCAGATATCTACATTTTAAGAAGATTTGAAAATAACAGCTGCTGTTTATTGAAAAACACATTCTATTTGTCTAATAAAATTATTATTAACAATAATGTGGTTTTGATATTTCTTGTTTATTCTTATGGGTAAAAAATAGCCACATCATGAAAAATAGATTTTCCTCCTTTACTACCACTAGATGGCAGACAGTGTGTTTCATGTGCTCTCTCTGTGAAGTCAGATTCTCTATAATTCTGTCACATTGCACTTAAGCACACACACAGACAAGGGGCTATTTTCAAATTAGCTCTGGTACTGGATATGTAGTCAAAAGCCCCACTACAAAATACATCAAAATTGTATAAAACCCCAGTTTTTAACTTCAATCCTAATGGAATGAAGGGACCAAATGTAAGAAATGGTTTAGATGGAAGACATAACTACTTTGCTACATCCTCATCCATTAATATAATAACCTACAGTAATAATACACTGATTACCAACCTTCTCCATGGTCAGTTTAGTGGTGATGGCACGGCCCTGCAGCATCTCTGGCGCAGTAAACGCACACGCTTCGTCTGTCATTGCACAGTTCTTAAATGCCAGCGTGCCAGTTGCAGACAGAAGCAGTGACGCAGGACTGATGATGTTGCAGATGTTGTTGTGACCTAGAAAAAAGGACACTTCTTAAATACTAAGGATACTGGACCATGGGCCAGGTCTGGGACCAGTAAAAGCCTACTGTCTGCCTCAGTGCTAAGCTATCACACTTACCTTTATAGGAGAGATCCAGCAGCGTTTCAGCAGAGCCCAGCAGCAGAGACCAGACCTCATCTTCTTCTAGAGGCCCTCCCCTAGCCTCCAGCACCTCAGCTAGGGTCACGAATGTGCTGCTCATCCTGCAGACTCACAGGACAGACTCCTGAGGAAAAGGTATACTGAAACTAGCACACAGAATACAGATAGGTGGCACTAGGACAAAGGAGCTGAGCATCACATGTCAATGAAACATGGTGATGATGATGACCAACTTCTTCATCCCCACCTCCACCAGTACATATTATATATATATATATATATATATATATATATATATATATCTACACTTAACATCA
>JBBIGC010000145.1:16543334-16558955 GCA_037576955.1 Lepidarchus adonis
GAAAGAAAGAAAGAAAGAAAGAAAGAAAGAAAGAAAGAAAGAAAGAAAGAAAGAAAGAAAGAAAGAAAGAAAAGTTTAGTAAATTGTTGTGATTGGATCTGACTCAGCGTGTGATGCCGCGGAAACGTGCGGCTTATGTGACGTAGAGCGTCATGCCGCCTGCGGCGCGTGCGAGGCCTTTGCCTGTCAGTGGAGGAAAGCTCAGTGAGTGAGTCTGTGTATGCGGTGAGGTCATGGTGTTTCCAGCCGAATAACAAAACACACGTTATTCATATTTGAAAGCTTCAGCTGCACGTTCCTAAAGGGTCTGGAGCTCGAGGTGGAGAGCAGAATAAGAGGAAATCGTTCAGGTGAGGAGGCGCTGTGTAAATGGCTCAGATGTGTTATTGTTTGGCTGTGGGGGAGGGTGCGGGCGAGCGCAGCCCGCTACACCACAACTGATTTTCTTTCCGACGTGAGGATAAAGGGTAATGTAACAGCCCTTCAGTGTTGGTTAACGGAGCCGTGTGTTTTAGCACAGGATGGTACAATCTGAAGAGGTTGGGTTCAGTCCGGCTTTAGATACAGAGCCTGGTTTGTGGGCTAGCTAGGCTAACTGACAAGCCGCTCATGGTGGTTTTCCTTCATTTCCATTTCCATCCAGCTGCCCCTCGCTAGCTTCCCGCAGCTCACGGCTCGTTCACACTCTGTGTAGCAGCGATACCACTTTCACAGAGCATTTAGCGTTGGGTAGTTCAGAATTAACATCGTTTATCAAAATGTAAGTATTGTGTTATGAACGGGGTAGTGTAGTCAAGGTTGTAGATCTCCTGTCACTACTACGCCTATGTGCTCCAGAAGAACACTGACGGCCATTGATCTATTGAGCTGCACTGCTCATTATAAAAGATTTTGCTACTCTGCCAGAACACCGAAGAAGCACCAGGCTGTTTTGCGTCTGCTGGATCGAAAGGGCTAAGCTAATGTTGTGTCGACATCTTTCTAGAGTAAGACACTAGCAGTGCTGTGTGCTGCTGAAACACTGTACACTTTCTGAAATGATTATGTAAAGAATGTCTTCAGCACTGTGACAGCTGTGTGTGTGATTAGATGTTGATGTGAAATGTGAATTCTTCGTATGTTATGACTTCATGGAAATAGTATTGTTCTCATTCACACCAGTAATTACGTTTTAATAAACCAGCTTGGTTTTGGTTTGCAGATCATAAGATAAAGACGTGTTTCTTGATTTCTACACTTAGCTTCTTGTTTCTATGTCCCATAACCTTTACTGAGAAGGTTTGTTCAAGCAATGATTTAAATTCCTTTACACAATAGCAGATTCCACATCATATTGTCACAGTCTGCTGGTATAATGATTGTCTCTTTCAAATGCTGATAACATCCCTCTAGTCTGTTGTCAGGGTCTGAAATCCTGCCTTTTTAAATAACCACGCTCATTATAGTTTAGAATAGTATAGAATTCACATTCCTCTCACCTCTTGCCCAGGGACATTGGATGAGCTGCTTTCTGTTAAAGTTTTATAAAAAAAATGTTCTGTGGGAATTAAAACCACTTTTTTCACCTATTGCTGAGTCTTGCTCACAATGGCTGCTATTAATTTTAATATCACTTCATTTAAAACCGAATCTGTGTGTCAGACGGATACGTAACGTTTCCCATGTCATTGTTTGTGGTTTAGGTCCATAGACATCTGCCCTGTATGAATGCTAAGACATCACTTTGCCTGGACTTCACCATGAATAAAAACAAAAGGGAAAAGGAATTCTACAGTATAGATGTGGGGGATTCAACATTCACTGTTCTGAAGCGATATCAGAATCTGAGACCGGTGGGATCAGGAGCACAGGGAATAGTCTGGTATGTACTTCTGTTCGAGGTCCATCGGCCTCACCTGAACCGTAGAACAAACATGGATCAGTCGACGAATGTTCACACTTGACCTATTTGTCCTTATTCCCCTGTAGTTCAGCGTATGACCACCACCTCGAGAGAAATGTGGCTATTAAGAAACTCAGTCGGCCTTTTCAGAATCAGACACATGCCAAACGAGCGTACAGAGAGCTGGTGCTGATGAAGTGTGTCAACCATAAAAATGTAAGTTCTTCTGTAATACCGGACCGATTTCAGTGCTGTGGGAAACGTATCAGTAATGTAGGAAGTCACTGGTTCTGTGTTTAATGCTAAAGTAAGGTTACTTTATCTTTTCAGATTATTGGCCTCTTAAATGTTTTCACACCACAAAAAACATTAGAAGAATTCCAAGATGTGTGAGTACTCTGCAATTACTTATATTGGTCAACAGTCAACTAGTCATATTCACTGGAAGCTGAAATTGCTTATTCTTATGTAGCACACTGAACGTCTGGGCCACTGCTCAATTACCCCAATCTCTCTCTCTCTCTCTCTCTCTCTCTCTCTCTCTCTCTCTCTCTCTCTCTCTCGCTCTCTCTCTCTCTCTCTCTCTCTCTCATGCACTCCCCGCCTCTATTTCTCTCACCCCTCCCCCCTTTCCGCCCTCTTTTGCCACTCCCTATCCCTGCCTCCCCACCAACCTGGCGACAGTTACCTAGTAATGGAGCTGATAGATGCCAACCTCTGCCAAGTCATTCAGATGGAGCTGGACCACGAGCGACTGTCCTATCTGCTGTACCAGATGTTGTGTGGCATTAAACACCTCCACGCTGCTGGAATCATCCACAGGGTCTGTGCTCGCTAGCCTAAAAGCAAACACTGTCATACAGGCGCCAGCGTTGCACTGAGGGCAAAAAGCTTAATAATCAGTTAAGGTGAGGGAGGGGGAGGGGCTCCATCCCCAGAGCTGAGTACATAAAGCTCCAGCTCGTCCTGCCTGCTGCTGCTGCTGACTGCAATGCGCTGGCAAGGCAGGAACGTGCAGAGAGGATCAAGGAGGAAAGTGATCAGTCCAGAGTAAACAGTTCTCAATTTATCATTCAACACACACAATCAGGAAGCAGTATTGGTTTTATATGGTATCGTGAAGTATTTTTCTTTAAATAATACATGCAGGAATTGTGTGTGGATGGATTATGTGTCCTGGCAAGGTCATTTACTTGTCTTCACTAATAACAACCTTTATATAGGCTGATAACTGAACTAAATGATTTATTAAAGAAGGATTTCAAGCACAGTTGTGTTCATTCATAAAGACTGAATAGAGAAGGAAACCCTCAGTCATCCACTTTTGTAATATTTGTAAAATGCCTGGGGCAAAACCAGAAATATTTTTAGAATGTGTTGTATAAAATATAAAACTAAACTGACTAGCAAATATATATTTGGATAAGTAAATAGTACATTGTTTTTATAATTCTGTCATAACCCTAATGAGTTTTATTATGCTGACATTGTACTGTAGTACTATGTAATTATATTATGATATTGGAGCATTAATTGTGGTCCATTTTACCCTAATAAACAGTCAAACAAGTGAGCTTATTAAACCATGGACAACAAAGCTTCTGCTATTTAATCAAAATGAACACATATGACCCAATATGTAACCTAGCAGTACAATGGTCATCTCAACCCTTCCTTTAAGAATGACCTTCAGTGTGTTTTATCATACATTAGCTTTACATAGATGTTCTTGAAAACCAACGAGTGTTCCTTTACACCTGCAGGACCTGAAACCCAGTAATATTGTAGTCAAGTCGGATTGTACCCTAAAGATCCTGGACTTTGGCTTGGCTAGGACAGCAGCCACCGGTTTGCTGATGACACCATATGTGGTGACACGCTACTACAGAGCTCCAGAAGTTATCCTGGGAATGGGATATCAAGCCAATGGTCAGTGCTGCTGACAGCTTACAGAATGCCTAGTTGGCACTTCTTGCAGATGCTTAACTGCAAACATCATCCTCATCTTGCACGTCTCATTTCATGCTTTGATAGACCACTCCCTTCTTTTCATTAACATAACAGCTTTATGGGTTTGGTATGATCTACAGTTTATAGTCTAGGTTTTGCTTAGGGTCCATTTTGCATGATTTGGTAATTCTACAAAATCAAAATATCATTTATAAATGATGATGAATGTATATTTGACAACTATCAGCTACTAATACTTGCTTTTTTTGCTGCTTAACCATCTTCTCTTTTTCCTCCTGCTACAAACAATTAGTGGACATTTGGTCTGTGGGCTGTATTTTGGCTGAAATGGTTCGTCACAAAATCCTTTTCCCTGGAAGGGACTGTATCCTTGTGCTGTTCTTGGTGGTTTTTCACATTATGCTGGGGTATTTTTAGAGGCAGAAGAAGGTGCAGACACCATGTTCCTCATCTGCCTCTGGTAGTCTTGTTTTCTTGTTAGAACATAGGATCATAGTGTCCTCTTGACAGATACAGAAATGCAGTGGAGTTGCATTTTCCACTCGAATATGTGAGGATATACCGCCGCCCATTTATTCTGTGCCTTTTTGGGGGGTGTACACACAGTGTGGTAAATGATATGTTGACAACACTGACACCATAACTCTACTTTGTTGCGTGTGCGCTGCTCTTTCCCATCTGTCATTTTCCATGGGGGTCAAGTAGACTGACTGGTCTCTTCTGTAGACGGTGTTGATGAGGTGTACGTGAACTCGAGACCTGCTTTTGCTGCCTTTTTCCAATATCAAGTCTATAAAAGACTATATCTATATAACTACATAGATATATGCATACTCATTATATCAGTATCTTGGTGCACCAGAACACTCCAAGTAATTGAAAAAGTGGTTTTGTTTATTATTGTCGCAAGTTGTGTTAGTTGTGTGTTCTTTTCTTCATTTACAGTTTCCCTTTTCATGAAAGAAACAAGGCTAACACTGTCAAACATCAACACTTGCATGTTCATTTTCATCATCATGCTTTCACCCCTCTATCCCTGTCTGTGTGTCTTAGGTCTGTCTGTTTTTAGTTAGACTTGTGTGTTGCATGCTAATTTCATTTTCATTTCATTTTTCAGTTGATGTCTGGTCTGTTGGCTGTATCATGGCTGAAATGGTCAGAGGTAGTGTTTTGTTTCCAGGTACTGATCGTATCCTTACCTGTCTGTTCTTACTCATTTGTCTTGTGCCATTCCCTGTTTTACACAACACTTGTGCCTAGAAACGTAGCATTTGGAAGAAGAAGCATATCGGGGCCTGTTCTGATTAAAACAGGAACTCTACATTATCTAATACTAGTTTACTACAAATAGAAGTGACGATGTGTAGGACAGTTTCCACCAAAAGCATTTTCATCTGATGGAAAAGACATGCCTTTCCTTTTTTTCGTTTCAGTCATCACTCTGCTAGACACATGTCTTATGTACGTCAGAATGTGACGCCTTCTGCTGTGTGTCTTTTTTTCCCTACTGTTATTCCTGAATGAAGCACTAACAGAAAATCAGTGGGAGGCACTGCAAATTGGATACGTGATCTTTTGCTTATGCTGTGCCTACGTGTTGCTGATGCGTATATGAATTCTGAGAGTCATACACGTCATATACACCGTGCCTTCATGGACCTTATTAATATATGTAGAAATCGGTTCTACGTATGCTGATCACAGATTTTCCCTTTCACTTCTTTACTGTGAACCGTGCAGTGCTTTTCTTAATCATGCTATGTCAAGATATTGATCAGTGGAACAAAGTTATTGAGCAGCTGGGAACACCGTCCCAAGAGTTTCTGATGAAGCTCAACCAGTCTGTAAGGACTTACGTAGAGAACAGACCACGCTATGCTGGATACAGCTTTGAAAAGCTCTTCCCTGATGTTCTCTTCCCTGCTGATTCTGAACATAACAAACTGAAAGGTACTAAACATGTTCATCAAAACCGGTGTCATTACTTTTAAATAGTCCATCAGCTAAGTTTGTTCTTTTTTTCCACTGGATTTTGATTGACAGCTTGTTATTACTTGTTGGCTACATAATTTTCTGTTAGCAGTCTTGGCTGATGGATTTGGGGTTTTGTGTAAGGGGGTAGAAATTGTATAAATTATATTTTCAGTAAACCATTTTTTTTAAAAACTTTGCATCTTCATACTTGCTCTTTGTGAAAGATACTGTGTATCATGGAGCAAAGTTTCAGAAAGTGACTTTTTAAAATTTTATATTAACTAATCAACAGACTGATTACATGACCTTGTTTTTTAGCAAGCCAGGCTCGAGACTTGCTTTCCAAAATGCTGGTAATAGATGCTTCCAAACGCATCTCTGTAGATGAAGCCCTACAGCACCCCTACATTAATGTGTGGTATGACCCAGCTGAGGTGGAGGCGGTGAGTTCACACACACACACACACACACACACACACGCACACACGCACACACGCACACACGCACACACAAAGATATAGAGAATGAAACATTTGCTGTCTTATGACAAGTACTACCATCAGGCTAATTGTGCTTCTATAACCTTGGTGTTTCTAGCTGTACAAAATGCTTCCTTCTCTTGTTCTTGTTATCATTATCTGTAATACTTTTTGAATGAATTTCTGTCATGACTTTACTTTGAAGACACTATGAGACCAAATAAATTGTTTTAAAAATGATCTATTAACTCT
Organism: Lepidarchus adonis; assembly: GCA_037576955.1. Classification (NCBI taxonomy): domain Eukaryota; kingdom Metazoa; phylum Chordata; class Actinopteri; order Characiformes; family Lepidarchidae; genus Lepidarchus; species Lepidarchus adonis. The sequence goes on from JBBIGC010000145.1 coordinate 16,549,893, forward strand.
ATAAAATGCACACAGTATATACTCTTACTGTTCCATTACTACTGATATCCAGATGCCATAATAAATTCACGTTTACCACCATGAACTGCAACTTTTAATGCCTGTTTGTTTTAGGACTAAAATTCATATTTGTTTAAAAAACAAATGTTCTCTTCTCTCCAGCCCCCTCCCGTGTTCACAGACAAGCAGCTGGATGAGAGGGAACATACCGTGGAGGAGTGGAAAGGTGGCACCAGCTTCTATTCTTTTTTCACCTTTAATGTTACTGTGTGAAATTTAATGTAGATGAAAAAGCCAAAAGTTAAATGTGAATATCATCTGCCATCTGCACATGTAGTCAAAATCCTGTCTGATGAAGTCACCTGAAAAGTGTTAATGACCCCCGCAGGCATGTTTAAATGGCTTATGCATGTTACTTAATTTAGAAAGATAGATATTTCTTTCGACTGGCATAAGGAGAGTACTCTGTGGCAGCTGGCACCTAGCCTACCTCCATGACGCTCTCTCTCTCTTGCTCTCTCATATGTATGTGTGTCTGTCTGTCTGTCTGTCTGTCTGTCTGTCTGTCTGTCTATATCTATCTATCTATCTATCTATCTATCTATCTATCTATATCTCTATCTATCTATCTATCTATCTATCTATCTATCTATCTATCTATCTATCTATCTATCTCAGAACTGATTTATAAGGAAGTGCTGGACTGGGAGGAGAGGATGAAAAATGGTGTGATTCGAGGCCAGCCACCACCTCTAGGTTAGTTAAATTGATTGTGCCTAAAAAAAATCAACGTATCAATCAAATGTATAGTGCCAATTAATGGAAGTGCTATTATGATATAGAATGCATTTGATCATACATATCACTTCTGTTCACTGAGCACTTTATGTTGTTTTATATTTTACAAAAATATGTATTCACTACTTTTGCATGTCAGAAAGAGAGAAAATGTACATACCAGTTACATACCAGTTCAGAATGCTTGTGTAATTTTTTTCCTTCCACAAATATATAATTTCTTTTTAAAACGAATCAATCCACATATGTATTATGTTTTTTACCTCTGAATATCTTGGTGTTCATGATGTAGAGGCAGCATCTGCGTGTGATTATGACTGATCTATGTTTTTCTCATAGCACAGGTGCAGCAGTAGTGAATGGATCCCCCCAGCCTTCATCCTCGTCCTCCATTAACGATGTGTCCTCCATGTCTACAGAGCCCACCATGGCCTCAGACACAGACAGTAGCCTAGAGGCCTCTGCAGGACCCCTGAGTTGCTGCAGATGACTATCACCCTCCCCTGAAGCCTCCTTGTGTGTGGCATGGTATCAAATTTAGGCTAGTCAGATTGCTTCTTTTAATGCCAGGTGTTATATGATTTGCTTTCTTCCTTTTTAAATCACTAAAGTACATTTTAGCAAGAAGCTCTATCAACCCCTGGCTACTAAGGGAGTACTTTTGTTCACTCAGTCCTTGTTTTATAAGCCCAGATGTAAACAATCAAGCATTTTGCCATATTGTTGTAGAAGGGTGACCTGTAAAGACAAAATTGTGAATATATTTTTCTTTTATTTATGAGTGGATGTATTTTTAGTTTCTCATTTCTGTGGGTGTTTGAGTGAGTATATTTAGAAACAAACTTCATGTTAGAATTTCAAACATTCAGATACTGATGTAAAATATATAAAATAGTGTATACATTGATTTGATTGTAGTATAGCTTTTTGTTGTAATTGTTTTTTTTTCTGCAAAACCTTGTTCCAGATAGCTTTTTCTGGTTGATATTTTCCATAATTCTTTCCCAAAACACTTTCTTATTTATGATGTGTACAGTTTTGTTACAGCAAGTAATCATGCATAACATAAAATGTTTTATATATATTGGTTATTTTATTAAGCAGCATTTGTTTAGTTTGAGTTTTGCTGCTGTTAAATATTTTGGGAAGAATGAATGACTGTGACAAAAATAATATTGTGCATTCTAGAGTGTCACATTCATCTTTTTATGTAGTTCAGCTTTATTTGAATCACTGATCGTTGTAGAATCTTATGAATCTTATCTTTTAAAGGGTTGCATGCATTTGCAACACTATTTTCATTTATAGTTTTTAATTTATATGCAAGTATAAATATAAAGGTAGTTCAGTAAGACTTAAAATAATCAAATGTTATCCTGCATGGAGAGTGGCCTCTTCTTGAATCAAGGACAAATGTCTTTTCATTTTTGTATGCTAATGTTCTACACTGATTCACAACAGCTAATTGTTTATTTTTTGAAATGAACCAAAATTGAAAAGAGTTTATTTCCATATACTTTAAAGGCATTTTTTATTTATATTTTTATCAGGAAAGAAAAGTTTGTAAAGGCAGGTACTGTGAATACCCATATGGTATTAAGTGTGTTGCTTGGATTTACAGTACATGAATTGGTGAATGTTTGGGCTAGATTTTAGTTTCCCCAAAGACGCGTTTCTTCTCAGAGCAGTGTTTGTTAGTGTGAGATTGTGAATTGGATGTTTGAATAAGAATGAATGGTTCTGAATAGTATGGACACTGGAGGGTTGGCCTGTTTTTGGTAAAATAATTTCTAGGAAAGAAAATCCCTCAAGCAGATTTTGGTTTTGTCATTTCTGATTTAAAGTGCTCTTAACACGGACAGTAAGGTGATCCTAGACAACCTTAGAGAATTTTTAGTTGCTGTCATTTTACCAATAATTAAACCTCAATATACTCAAAAGCTGTTCCCTTGTATTACATTAGACAGTGAACTGAACAGGATCAACTTCAATAGAATGTGAACTACCTCATGCAGTCTCCTTGTTTGATGCATGTTACAGCCCACAATTAGGCACAGCATCCCAGTGTGAAATTATTTATTTGGAAAGCTTCATTGTTACTATGATTCTTGTGTTGTCATGTACAGATTTGAATGAACTGTGTTTCTGGCATAGTTCAATATTAAGTGTCCATATGATTCTTTATTTTAGTCCATATGCATTATGGTTTTAAAAGCTTCTGCCTGGAAGTACCACTCTTGTTGCATTTCTCCCCTCCCTTAAAATTGTTAAAGTTTAAAGGAGCTGTGTGTAAGATTAAAGGTATACTACAGCCTGCCCTTATAATCCAGTAAGCAAGCTGATGGGTCAGCCCACTTCATCACACATTCACATTTGTGTGTGCCATTCAAAAAAAAGTTTTAAGCATTCAGTTTGGCATGAGAGTCAGACTCTCATAACATAATTTTTAAAAACTAGATGAGCAACATTGATTGGTTAGACAGAGATGTTCATTTGATGATTGAAGCTCCCAAAGTTATTGAAAATGATAAACATACAAAATCTTACATGTAGCTCCTTTAATTGGCCACATTGTTGGAGTGGCACTTGGGATTGATACTTTTCTCAGAAAAAAGCTTTACATCAATACCAAGATCATATGACAATTCTGGCTTTATGATCTTCCAGTTGTATTTGATGTTCAGCACAGAGCACTATGTTAGCAAAGTGCCCTGCATTTCAACAGTGTCAACAGTAACCACTGAAAATAAAAGGTCAAATCTGGTTAGTGCTTGTTCTGTTTTCCTTTATAATTTCAACTCTGTATCCAAGTCATAAAACTCCACTTCTGTTCAGAAGTTTGAATTATTTTTGAATAATAATTAAATGCAAGAATAAATGTGTAAAGGGAATTAAATATACTTGGCCAAAACCCTTTTTAGATGTTTTTTGAAAATGATTAATTAAACTATTTTTAGAATAACAATGTTACTTAACTTCTAACATATAAAGTAAAATTAATATCCAGAAAATCTCATATTTGAAAGAGATGAGCAAATTAGAAACATGATAGAAATTATTGTAAACATTTTCCTAAATTACCTGGAATTTAATTGAATATCTAGAGATAGCTTTTGGTGACTGGTATATAGACACTATAAACACAGTATGGTACATATTAAACTTATGAAAAAACCTTAACAGGCTTTGCAATCTCTTTTTGAAATCGTATTAAATCAAAAATGGTGCCCTACTCCCTAGGGGACTACATATGTATTCAAATACATACCCCTGCACCTAAACTGTTCAGGATTCAACCATGTACTATACTGGGCAAACAGTGCATGATATTGGTGTAGAAAACTCTTTTTTATCACTTAAAAATCACACTAGGTGGTAGGAAGCCATTTTGAATTCAGCCAAAGAAATTAACTTCAGAACATCTGGCATTGTATTATGACAGTTTTATTACTTTAACTTTAGTAATTTATACTTCATTTCAAGTGATCCATGATATGAAAGAAATAGCCATTTCATATGACCTACTTTGGCACTTTCAAGAGGGGGCAATAACCACAAGAATATTTTGAAGCATATACAAATTCATCACATAGACTGTCTACTACAATTCACGGTCAAGTATGTAACGCCATTCATATTCATTTCCACCATCTACATAAGTTTATTCAGTGTTTTTTATTTATTTATTTATTTTATAGAAATGCAACCTGAGAAATAAGTTATACAGTAAATTAATTGCAATAAATAATCCTGTTACCGTGGCAACCTCAGCGGCATAAGGTAATAAAAAAAATCAAAGTTTTACAAATATAAGCTGCAGTTTGTTTATATTACTAATCTTATCCTGAAGCTGTCACTGCCTTTATATTGTACTGCATTTTAACATTTAAGATTAATGGGTTTGCCAAAGGAGGTTTGAGAATTATGTGCATGTAACAGCCATTAACTGTTTTCCATAATCCTTTAAAGATAGAGTCAGACTGGATGGCTGCACACAGACTTCAAAAACATAGACTTGTGAAGGAGCTATGTCGTGTGGAGCTAAGAGTTCATGATAAATGCCTTACTTGTGGTTAAGCAGTATGTTCTCAATACCATGCATCAACGCAAAAGGCACTGTAATGGAAATGATCAGCCTTCAACTATAATCACATTAATTGCAAACAATCAGGGAAGTCATGCTTTGGTATCATCTGTGCATACTGGAAGTCAGGCCATTGAGAATCTGCTTATGGTAATAATAATTTAAACATATCATGAAACTTCAGACTGAAGAATGACAAGGAGAAATAGATTTGCTACACAAGATAAACAGCTCATCAAGTTGCTGTAACAAAACAGCTCAAAATTACCTCATAGTACCCATGATACATGAGTAAAGAGATTTCAAATTACATCTGCAACAAGTACACAATGTTTCTATGGTAAATATCACATTTTGTTTGTCCGTGTGCCCAGTGTTAGATCTCCTAATGTGGAGAAGAACTCCTCCATCTCGCTCTGCAGTAACCTGTTCCTGTTCTCTGCATCCTCACGGGCCCGCTCAGAGTTGCGCAGTTTAATCTCCAACATTCTGTACTTCTTTCTCTCCTGGTCTACATCCTCTTCTAGTCTGTCTAGTTGCTCACGCAGCAATGCACTTGTGTCTTCCAACCTAGCAATACAGATGAAGATAGAATAGCAGTGTTAAGAAACTTTCTTTACAGTGACAAGAGGTAGCCACTGCAGAAGCAGACGGCAAATCCGTCTGGTCCTGCAGGGCCAATATCCAGCACAGTTTAGCAATTCCCCTCAAACCGACTCACTAAACCTGAAAATAAACAGGTGAATTGAACCAGGTGGGTCTGAGCAGGAACATCAAGAAATTCTGCTGGACCCCAGCCCTGCAAAACTAGAACTACCTACCCCAGCACGATGCTGTTATATGGTACTGTACTACATGATGTTACACGGTGCACTAACCATCCTTTTGTAGCCACTATCTGTAGGATATTGTTCTCTTGATGTTCTCCTTATCGCAATGTATTTTTTATCCTTCTATACTTTTATCCTTCGTTTACCCCCAACACCATAGTGTTATATCATCACCTGTGCTGGCTTTAAAACTTTTCTTGACATGGCATGAAAGATTGTCTATCTATAGAGATTAAGAGGAAAATGAGAGAAGGTTCGACAAAGCTGGGACACTTCCAGAATCTGGAAGCAGGTTTTCCACACATTCTGTATTAACCTACATAGCAAGGTGAGGATGATAAAAATAGATGTAAATATGGGATGACATGAGCAAGGTGAACAGCTGCATTACAGGAGCTGTGCATAACCCAGCATATCTTGATAGTATCATGTTACAGAACTATGCAGAACCGTACAAAGTCTTAGGCCACATGAGAAAATTACACTTAAAATAGGCAAAACATGTTAAAGGTCTCGGTTTATGGTGCTTCAACTTACTATTCGGTTCATGGTACTAACCTACACTTCATCCAGTGTCATTAATCAGTGGTGCTGATGGAGGAATTTTATAAATGTGTACAATTACTGTGCTTTGTGTTTACTCTAATGTTATGTAGTGCTTCTATGGATAGACAGCACAGATAATGGGTTTCCATTGTTTTGTTGACTAGTGTAAGACTTTTTACAGTACCATACATTGTAATTTATCTAGCCTTACACCTTAAAATATTATTAGCCAACATGAACATATAACCCAACGGTCATGTCAGCAGCCTTTTTGGCAAATCGATTTATGCATGTCATGGTCCCAGTTTGTCTTGTGTCTCTAATAACTATGCAGTTATGCATTAACAATGCATGGAGCTGTATAGCTACTGGTGAAGAATTCTATGTTACAGATGGACTGCAGTAGTGCAGCTTGTGTAAAAACTAGGGTTAGTTTACCAACTTAAATTGTAACTGGAATTTCTCAGTATTTGCTGGGTTCTTACATATAATAACAGGAGTAAAACTAAAGTTGTTAAATGTGTGATTACAGTACATGAACTGTAATTGTAACTAATGCAATCCAGTTGTAACAGTAAATACAACATCAGTTGTTGCAGTTAATGTTAGCTTTACTGCTAAGTTATAAGAGACAATATAAAGACACTTAATATGAAATATTACTCAAAATGATAATTGTTTATTATAATTTTACTGTCATGCCCATTTTACTTCCACAGACTTTACTCCTGGGCAACATGTGGTAGTAAAGGACATGGGCAATTAGCTTCCTTCACAAATTTAGAAACTTAAACAGTTCCTTTAACATTTTATTTTACTATTCAAGCAGATCAGTTTGGTAGTACCCCTTTGTTTCATTTGGAAGCTGCCAAGCCTGCCAGCTCTACACTAAAAGCTGGATAGGTCAAATAATAAAAGAAAGCAATTCATGGCTGACCTCTCCTTCTTGGGTTATACAGATGCTACAGAGGAGACTCTGGACTGGTAGCGTTCAATCAGATTAAACATTTTTTAGTTTACAGCGACTGCTGCCCCTTGTGGCCCTTACCAGTACATCAGCAATGAACCAATACTAGAAAACTATTAACAGACCTCATTCTTTCATGAGATTTTGTCACTAAAAATATAAAATGTAAACCAAAAAAAATTATGTTGTTTCATTCAGGTGTGCTGCCTTGTCAGCAAAACACATTGTAAGTGCCTTGTAAGCAAAACACATGTTAATTGTTATTTTGCCCATATAAATACCCACTTACTTTCGTATCTGGGCTTCATAACTAATCTTCTGTTTCTTCAGCTCATCCTTCAGCTCTACCACCAGGCTGTTAAGTGCTTGTGTTTTGTCATCAGGGTCTCCTGACCTGTCCACAATATCGCCCACATTCCCATTCTCGCTGCATCCTGTGCTGCTTACACAAAGCTCCAGTGCTTCACTACTATGTGTGACTTGCGACACTTTCTCATCGACTCTTCCCCTGACCGAGCCTGTCTCTGACCAAGCCCCCTTCCCAGAGTTCAGTCCAGATGGGTCACTGCCCACTGACTCTGCCACCGATATCTCACAGGAGGAGGTAGACCAAGGTGTGCTGGCCACACTGGGCACACTCAGACTGGACGAGGTCACATTGTCATAGGTGGACAAACGATGGGACAGCGCTGACTCTTTACCCATGCGCTCTCCTGAAGATGTGCGCCGATGGCTTCTCAGAGAGGACAAACCATTCATCAGCCAGTTCCCTGTACTGGGCAGGCTGGACACATCCACAGAAGATCCTCCGATTTTTGGAGTCTGTGTCCGTGCTCCGCTGCTTTTAAAAGAGTACTTCCATGAAGGGAGGGACTTGGCCTGCTTACTGGGGCTGACCGCCACTCCAGCTTTTCCCTGAGGTGCCGGCTTGGTGGCAGAGGGCATGCTTGTGTTGATGTCCAGAGATGATCCGCTGCTACCCATGTGGTCAGGAAGACTGGAGATTTGGCTGGAAGAAGGACAGTGCTGGATCTCTTCTTCTGAGATCCAGCCCACTGTGCAGCGCTGACCCTGAGGAATAGCCCCTCTCTGTTCTGAGGAAGACTCAGACTCTGCAGTGCCATAGAGTCGTTCATGTTCACTGATTAGCACTGTCATGAGGTGTTGCACCTGAGAGGTTCCTGACAAGAAATATAGTGAAATAGTTTAATTACCCTCTGGCGACACACACACCCCACTCACATTTGACATTTGGCCTTAGGTGATCCAACGAGAAGTAATTATCACTAAGAACAGGTATGAACAGGGTCCAATGCATCTCAGAGATGCATTGTGGTTTGATTATTTAAGCCAACTTTGGTTTATACCAACTATATAATTTCAGCCCAGACAAACGCACCGGTCTAGGAAGCCATCCAAGCCTTTGACAACAAATACAGTTAAAGACTGACATAATAAAGATGAACAGCATCTTTATTCATTGATTTGCATCATGTTCAGCTGCGATCCTATCAATTGATTCAGACGTTAATACCAGACCTGGCCAAGGCATCTTACTTGATCTTGCCTACTGATTATAAAGCCAATATTCAAGTTATGTATTTATTTAGGTATTTATTGAATTTTTTCTCCATTTTTAAGTGTTATGGGTAGATTAAGTACCAGTATAGCCATAATTAATATTTATGATACCATTTCTCTTCATATCTTATAAATAATTTAGATTATATTTTTGATTATGGACATTAAAAAGTTATTTATTTATTTATTTATTTATTTATTTATTGTTAATTATTTTGACTTCATAGCCTTAATGATTCAAAACAGGCTGCTTTGGG
>JBBIGC010000145.1:16601563-16665015 GCA_037576955.1 Lepidarchus adonis
GAAGTCAGCGGGGGGGTTTTTTTTTTTTTTTTTTTTTTTCCCCACACGTCATTTAAAACATTTAAAATAATTTACTTACATGCTCCCCCCACTAACTGCATGATGCAATGATGTTTTCCCCTGCTGGTCCACAATGCTCAAATCTGCACCGTGTTGTATCATTTTATGCATAATGCTGATTTTGCCATGCCTAAAACATAAGAGTCATAAAAATATGTTAGGCCATTTATGCTGTAGAGACAATTCCCTGTACAGAGCAATGCTTTCTGCCATAAGGAAGGTCAAATAAACATGAAAAGGAAATCTGTCAGAAATGTCCACTGTACCGGCAGGCAAAGTGAAAGGGAGTTTGCCCTACATTACAAGGTAAGTTAGGGTCAGCACCACTGCTTAAGAGGAGTTCAGTTATTGGTCTGTTTCCATGCAGTGCAGCAAAATGAAGGGCAGTGAAACCACCCCAACCTGGAAAAAAAAGAAACACTTACATTTTCAGATAAGATAAGATAAACCTTTATTGTCCCACAAGTGGGAAATTCACAGTGTTATGGCAGCAAACAGAGTACTAAGAATAAAATAAATAAGAAATTACTTTTTTATAAAGTTACAGGCAAGACAAAAAGCATTTACACAAGTGAAGTAGTGCACAGAATAATAGGAATAAGAGGCGTGTGTTGAATGTAACTTGAAATGTAACTTATTATTGACATTTTAGATCTTATAGATTCCTGGAAAAATGTAGAACAGATGTTATTTCTCCCAAAGTTAAAAATAAACAATTTAAAGATACAATTATAACAGAGTCAGAATAGTGAGAACGGGTGGCATTGAAATTCTATCTATTTTGATAAAGAGCTGGGCAAAATGATGATATTCATCATTATTGTGATAAATTTCTGACACAATATGATTTTCTGAGAAGATATCGTCAGTAATTTTAATAATAATTAATAATAAAACACTAGATAAATATCATTTCTTGAAGTATCGTACAATATTTGTCATATCGCCCACCTCTACAAAAAATAGCAATTTTTGTTCAACATGGAACCCGTGAAAATGATCAAAGTCGATGTAGACAGCGTTTACAGTATGGCTGTCCCTCATTAAACTTCATAGATAATTAACATAGTAACCGAGACCATGGAGGAAATACTCTCGCGACTTGACACTGCAGGGTTTACAGGAACGAGGCATGAGTAAACTGTAGCTGAACACCGAATCCGTTGAATATTGCCTTGCTTAATCCATACTTCGGTTAGTCGTGTTTCTCATTTTCCCCAGGCAGTTGCGTACCTTTCTGTTTCAAGACTGACCGATCTATTTGAATGAGCTGAGCGACCTTCTCGGCTTCTCCCCTCTGAACAGTCTCAAAGATCCCATTTCCTCCAGCTACTGTATCTAGCGACATTGTGGAGTATCCCCGCCGCCGACTCTAGCACGTTTAACAATTACACAACATGGCCATATTGATTACATTAGCTAAAAGCAGTCGACTTATTTGCAAAGTAAAACAACCTTACAGGGAAGTCGTTATCAAAGAGGGCGCTACAATTGCATGAAACTGATTTGATGGAACTCCGCCCCCAAACATTGATTGGTCTGGTGCGAACACGTGGTTGCAGTAACTCCTTTTCAAAATAAAAGTATGTTTACGTACGTAGGTACACGCACACGTGTTTGAGTTAGAAACAATAATTTGCTGTTGTAATTTTTAATTATAAGTTATATTTATTTATTTATTTATTTATTTATTTATTTATTTATGACGAATTACAAAATCTTCCTAACACAAGGTTCTGTCGTCTGATCACGTTCCAAGCCCCTGTCTTAGGACGCGCCTATGAGATAATTATGAACGCAAGTAGCTAAACAAAACACTCGATAAGCTAGTTTGTTGACGTGCAGGTTTACATATTTTTAATGTATACAGAAAAACAAACCTGTATACATGATTTAAAACTAGCCAACACATACTGTAAATATAGACTCGCTTCTGAATACACTGCTTAATAAGATATGGCCTCTGGCCTGCAGCAATATGAGACGAAGTAGTGCTTAAATATCTGGCGTCTTCTTGTAGCGAACAGGGCGAAGAAGAATTCAACACCGTGGTGTGATGTGCTCCGCCATTAGTCATTCGTAAGTCTAACATTTGAAAGGGATAGAAGGCCATGGAGAATTGAGATGCTATGCCAGTCAGAAAGTGGGGGCTGGTTATAGTAGTACAAACTAGCGAAACCTGACACTCACATGTCAAGGGTTTATTACTGCTCATGAACAATTTGGCTGTGTAACTTTTTTGTTTGTTCTTTTTTGTTTGTGTTTTCCCAAAGCAGTAGGCTAGTCTTTCTTTCTCTTCCTTATTGTTTTGGTTTTTGTAATTATTTCCCGAAGAACCACACGGTGTCACTACTGTTCAAAAGTTGATAGATCAGAGGTTTTCAGTGAGCATTTCTCCTAGTGTCGTTCTGTTTGTTTCATTTGTTTAGTGAGGGGTCTGTTGGTATAGTTTGGAGGTCTGGGGAGGGAGTAATGTTTTAAAAGCAGAAGAGATTTATCTATAGGATTGGCCCTTTTGATTGCTTTGTGAGATACTGTTTAATACACAGAAATGTACTTTTGGTCTTAGACACTGACTCTGTACATACCTGTTCACTGCATTCACTGAGATGTTTTTTTAGGTGCTTTTATTTGATAAGGAGGCAGGAAATCACTGTTCATTTTTAAAATAAGATGATAATCTTCTGAGCCTAAATGTATTTAGGAAATGGCAGAAAAAGTTCTGCTTCTTCTTTTTCTTTTTTTTCTCTAGGAAGTGAGGCACATGACCATGCGCAGCTGATGTAAGTTTCTCTTTGTGCAAAGTTCAGGCACCCACTTCAGATTAGTCACTGGCAGATTAGAGGTAATGTCCTAACAGGCATGTATCAACCAGCGACTCACTGAGCGTCGCGAGATGGGCAGAGAGGGAGCATATCTCACCACCGCTGAGCTGACCGCCAACAAAACTCAGAGCAAATAGTAATGCCTCCTACCAAACTGACGGTAAGTGTTACATTACAGACAGATTTACAAAACCAGCATGAAATAATACAAGGGTTCGTGCTGCCCGTCATGTGGGAAATTTACAGTTGACCAGTATTTCCTCCTATTGAAGTATGTGCTTTTGACAGCGTCTTGCTTTACCAGTTTTGCTCTGACATGTGGAGATGTAGCTAAGAGATGCCATTAACAAGGAAGCAATGCTGCCTCTAAAAATAAACTCCTTTTCAACCATAGAGCATTTTATTGTTGAAGTATTATTGTACATTATTTATTTCACATTTTTGTGGTTATGTGCATTTTTTGGATCAAAATGAGAACAACCCTTTGTTCTTTTAATGATGTGGCAAACCAGGAGGAATTAATCTCATGCATGGGCTGCATTTAGCTTCTGTAGTTAGTATTTGTAGTGCAGACCTTGTCTGTTTGTAGGAATGTCAGTTTTCCTCACTTTAGCTCATAAAGCATTTTAGCATCACAAGATTATGCTAATGTATAATGGGAGTGGCCGATTGTGAGTTGTACACTGAACATACTTGCATGTACTACATTCAAATGTTCAACAGTAATAGAATATATTACCATGCAGTTTTTTAAAATGAGGGCCATCGATTTGTTGCTGTAATATTGTATTCATTCATTTTCCAAAAGTTTTTATCTATTTCGGGTCATGGGGAAGCTGGGGCTGATCCCAGCCGACTATGGCCTGAGGTAATATAGTATTTCCTTTGGAAATTATGTACACATTTGAATCAAGAACCATATTTTTCACTGTGTGGAAAATTCAGAGGTCTGCTGGGACCACCGAATTGTTAGTAATTTTGCGAAAAAGAATAAACCAAAACATGCTGTCTGCAGTGCTGTGTTGTATTATAGTACTTTGTATTGTGTTCTGCATGTAATGAAAAATATGATCATGTGATACTCTTCACACAGAAGCCCCAATCAGGAACTGAATTATAATACTTGCAGAACTGTACTTATTTCGCTGCTGTTTTATTTGTGTTCAGTGAAGCTGTTCTGCAAGGTCAGATTGCAGGTTAACAGTATGCTGGATGTAACTGTATAAAGAGCTGTTTGTGTTCTTTAATCCTGTGACCCAATTCTTGAAGGAAGCTGGTGGAGATATGGAAAGGATCAATAAGGAGACTGGGGAGCTGAGTGCCTCTGGGGAAATTGCAGAAAGTACAGAGCTGAAGAGAGACAAAGCCCAAACAGAGTCTACCATAGGGGAGGACACACATGCAGACTCTGATGCAGTTGCAGTTCTCAGACAGCAGCTCCTGCAACTGAGCCGGGCAACAGCAGAAGACAGAGAGCAGCAGCTTGACTCGCTTCTGCCCCTGTTTATTCAGGTATTAAGAGTGAGTGAGAAATGGAGGAAACAAACTGATTACATAATTAAGCATAGCACAGTAATGTTTGGAAACTAAGAGATGCTTTTAGCCTGATTTCAATAGAAACTTGGGCAAAAAAGGTGGAGCCTTGGAAGTAATAAGACACACTGTCAGTGTATTATCATTACAGGTGATTGGGTAAAAATTCAGATTCACAAAATCAGATATGTTTCACAATGATGGCTTTCCCTGAAGTTTGTAAACAAAACACATAAATCAGTTGACCACTATAGCAATAATGTTTTATTTAATATTTGCAAATAGAATTTACTAATACACAAGTTACATTTGGGGAATAAAATAAAAAATAAATTATTAAAATATGACAGTAAAATGGCCAGTCAGCTGTTTATTATTCTCTATAATTGTGTGTCAGTTGTTGCAAAACAGTGGTTAACAACCTCGGTCCTGCAGGCCCATTATTAACATACAGCCTAATACTGATTGTAATATCTCCCATTCTGACAGAGATAATATTGCATAACACCAAGAGTAAATGCGTTTGTTTTTCCTCTGTCTGAAATCCTGTGGTGATTTTCCTTGTGCAGACTTGTGCCTTGAAGTCTTAGTGTGGGGGTTAATGCACATGTGACTACGTCACCAGTCATGCATTCCGACTGGGATTTAGCAATAAGGAGAGCTGTAAAACATACTCGGAGCTCTACTGAAAACACCTCTACTGGAAAAGTCATGTGAAACTTCAGATTGGAGTCACTGATGTGTGCCGTCACATAATAGAGAAATGAAACGTCCATCTGTGTTTTTGAAAGTGATTGTTTGCATGGATGCCTCTGCTCTGTCAGTTATACAGAAATGTTCTAAAACACAGAGAACATTATCATTTGATGTTTTAATATCTGGAAGGTTTTCAAAATGTTTCATTTGGGAGGCAAAGGAAGTGTGCATGCACTTGTATTTTCAACAGTTCCTCAAACAGATGGTTTGACTTCCCTGTCTGTGCTCTATGTAAGGTATCTGAAAGCAGCAGCAGCAGCATCGAGGACTTGGACCTGCAGGTTCTGGCCTCTCAGGTCAGAGACACTCTGGTCTGTCATGTCCAGCAGAAAGTAGCACAAAAGCCAGCAGGTACACCCCATTATCTCCATTCAACTGAACTACAGTTTTAAAAGTTTCTATATTTTGTATGAATGTAACCTAAAATATCATCTGATTTTCAAACTAAAATTAGATGAAGAAACATGGTTAAAGAAATGAAACAAATAATTTTATTTGTTAATGTATATATTGAAAACAAAATCTCACAAAAGTGAGTACACCCCTCAAATTTTTGTAAATATTTTATTATATCTTTTCATGGGACAACACTAAAGATATGACACTTTGCTAAGGTAACCAGTGTACAGCTTGTATAACAGTGTACATTTGCTGTTCCCTCAAAATAACTCAACACACAGCCATTAATGTCTGAACAGCTGGCAACAAATGTGAGTACACCCTTAAGTGAAAATGTCCAAATTATGCCAATTGTGAATGTTTCTTGTGGCCACCATTATTTCCCAGCACTACCTTAACTCTCTTGGGCATGAAGTTCACTAGAGCTTCACAGGTGGCCACTGGAATCCTCTTCCACTCCTCCATAATGACATCACAGAGCTGGTGGATATTAGAAACATTGTGCTTCTGTACATTGCATTTGAGGACACCCCCCAGATGGCCAGTCCAGCACCTTTACCCTAATTTTCTTTAGCACGACAGTGGTCCTCTTAGAGTGTGTTTGGGGTTTGGAGGATTATGTCACAGTACATGTTGGCATTCATGGTTCCTTCAATGAATTGTAACTCCCCAATGCTGTCAGCACTCATGCAGCCCCAAACCATGACACTCCCACCACCATGCTTGACTGTAGACAAGACACACTTGTCACTGTCCTCCTCACCTGGTTGCCGCCACACAAGCTCGATACCATCTGAACCATGGAAGTTTATCTTGGTCTCATCAGACCACAGGACACGGTTCCAGTAAACCATACTCTTAGTGTGCTTGTCTTCAGCAAACTGTTTGTGGGCTTTCTCGTGTATCACCTTTAGAAGAGGCTTCCTTCTGGAACAACAGCCATGCAGACTAATTTCATGAGGTATGCAGTGTATGGTCTGAGCACTGACAGACTTACTCATCACGCCTACAACCTCTGCAGTAATGCAGTACATCTATTTTCAAAAGACAACCTTTGGATATGACGCTGAGCACATACTCAACTTCTTTGGTCGACCATGGCAAGGCCTGTTCTGAGTGGAACCTGTCCTGGTACGCCGCTGTATGGTCTTGGCCAATGTGCTACAGCTTAGTTTCAGGGTGTTGGCAATCTTCTTATAGCCTAGGCCATCTTTATGTAGAGCAACCATTCCTTTTTTCAGATCCTCAGAGAGTTAATTGAGAGTGTGAGAGCAATAACGCCAGCTGGGGGGCTTGCCATCATTAATGGAACAAATAATTCTGAACTATCAGAGAATTCTAAAGAAAAAATGTCACATCTGTCTGTGAACTGAATCTCAACAGGTCAAGCTGCAAAACCTACACAGTCCTAAAGTCTTTCTACCAAATACTCTTTTAAGAAGAATAAAGTGAACTTTGAGGAATGGATAAGTCTGAGTCCTTACCTTAATGCAATGGAAACATTGTGGAAAGACCTAAAGTAAAAGGTTCATGTGGGGAAACCCACCAACATCCAAGAGTTGAAGCTATTCCTTATATAATGGAGTCGATGTGCAAGACTGTTCAACTGCAAACATTTAGTTGCATTTATTGCTGCACAATGAGGTTTCATCACATACTGAAAGCACAGATTCACTTAGTTTTACCACATGCAGATATGTTATTAGATCTTTTTTTCAGTAACATGCATGACCAGATATACTTTTAATTTTTAGTCATTTAAATTCATCTACTTTTAGGGCCTGTTTGAATATCAGATGATGTTTATATATTCATGTACAATTATAGAACATTTTAAATGATTTGCAAACTTTCAAGCACAACTGTATATTATTCATAAATAAACATGTGTGGCATGAGTAGGACCGTCACCTAACTGTCAAGCATGTGTGGAAGTAGGTGGGTTTGGGCTGGGGTTTTTTTGTAGTTCACGAAGAGACTAAAAAAAGAGTGAGTGCTGATGCATTATAGGGAAGAGCACTGCTTCCCTTTTTTAGAGATGAGAGGTTGACATTTGCTTAAATGCTTAGTCTTCATACCAGCAAACATTAATTTTGAACATTAATAAACATTAACAAATGAATTAATTATACTGTTGCTATAAAATATATTATTATTCTTATCTTTATTTGTTTATTTTGTAGAAATTTATTTATTTATTTATAAGTTTATTTTCCTGTTTTTCAATAGAAGAAGCACGAAATGAGCTGGAGCAGTTTTTTCAGTTCTCACAGGATAGCAGCAACAAAGGATGGCTGCTGTTGAAGTCCATTTCTCTGTTTTCTTCCAGTGATTATGTAAGTCCTACAATGATATTTGACTGACAGACCTCCTCAAGGTATATTTTTAAATTGCCTTGCTGTGTTGCTTCCTACTTAGTGACCATGCCAAACCATGTGGCCAATCATATGACCGTAATGCAGCAATGCCTCTGTTTAATTTCAAAAGTCTTTGTTAAAAGCAGTATTGCAGAACATCAGCTCTTCTGTAGTAAAAATTACCTTGACTACAGTTGTTTGCAGTTACATAAACGTATTTCAGTTATTAAGAAGTCTGAACTCTTTTTCAATACCAAAACCATAGCATCATGGCAAACAAGTTACAGCGGAACAGTAGATATACAAGTTTTTGTAAATCTTCGGGTAATTTTTGTTTGTTGTTTTAATAACTATTACATAAATTTTTAACTGCATGTAATATTGCATAATACACAGCAAGTAATTACAAAATATAGCCTCCAGTGAAATGTAAGTAACATAATTCATATGGACAGTGAAGTTTCACATTGTCTTATCATTCATGTTTGCATTATTGGCCTCAGGTGCCCCATTCCAAGAAAGACATTGTATAATGTATGGCTCAATTTGAGAATTGTGTAGCAACAATTTATACATGGTTTTGTTGGCATTATGTAGACCCAGAATGTACACCGTAGATTTTTATCTGTTAGCTTTTCTGAGTATCTTTTGCTCAGAACAAACCAAGCCTCCATAAAATAACTATTGTGGAGTCTGTTTCCCCTTTGCTTCTATAACTGTCTGAGACCTCAATGTAGGACAAATGTTTATAAATGAACTGTCCAGAAAATCCAGCACTGTGGACAGACACCTTACCTGGATATACCAGTGTTTTAAGTACTTGACACAGTCACTGTTCCTCACAACAGGAACCATGTATATTTACTGTTTGGAAGTGTTACCTGAATTATTTTCACACTTCAACCACATATAACTAGTGGTTAATGGCCAGATGGAGTCCTGTTGAGCTAACTGTGCAAAATGTGGAAAATTCTTGTGTAACATTTGAAAAAATAAATGCATAACATAATAAAAGGTTCTAATTTTTTAGATTAAAAAATGAATTTTCGAAAAATGTTCATACTTAAATAGGAAAAAATAGATCCAGTATATATGTATTTACAAAAGATTCAAAAAGTTCCCATCCAGCCTATTATTAACAGTGTGTAATACTAGTTTTGCTGCACATGCCTGTTACATTTCTGTGGATGCTAATTTAATCACTTTGCATCATTTAGCATACAAAGTTAAATACACTTGCACTTAAGTTATGATGATTTGCAGGATGTCTGTAAACTGTTCATTGAAAGTGGTAATATAATGCACAAGAGTTTTGTCATTATTGCACAGAAACAATAATTTTTTTTTTGTATTCTCATAAAGCTGATGTAAAAGCCTCTTGGTTTTATAGTTTTCTCCAAACATTGGAAATGGGTCATAAGATTGTTGCTGTTGTTTGAAACGTTCTAAGATGTAAGTAAGATTGTTTTTATTGAAATGGGCTCATTAACAATAGCTTATTTTTGCCAGGGAATGACTGCTGTGACTGAGACTGGCCTGGCTGGCACTTTGGTGAAGTGCTTGTATCTGTTTGTGTCTCTGCCTCCAACAAAAGCCAGAAATGGGGTGGAGGATGCCACTTGTCCCTTCCAAGATATTTTTATTCAGGTATATTTAATATCGCTACTCATATACAGTGGAGGAAATAATGATTTGACCACTCGCTGATTTTGTGAAATTGCCCACTGACGAAGAAATGAACAGTCCATAATTTTAATGGTTTGTTTTAACTACGAGAGATAGAATATCAAAAAGAAAATCCAGAAAATCACATTATATTAAGTATATTTGTTGATTTGCATTACATTAAGTTAAATAAGTATTTGATCCTGTAGCAAAACAAGACTTAGTACTTGGTGGTTTACAGATAAACTCTAAATCATTAAGGTTCTGAAGCTGTCGCTGTGGCAATTTGATGCACCAACTCCCTCCACAGGTTTTCTGTCAGATTTAGGTCCGGAGACTGTCTCCATGACTTTAATGCGCCTCTTCTTGAGCCAGTCCTTTGTTGCCTTGGCTGTATGCTTTTGGTCATTGTCGTGCTGCCATCCACAACCCATTTTCGGTGTCCTGGCAGAGGGAAGGAGGTTGTCACTGAAGATTTTACTGGACATGGCCCTGTCCATACTCCTGTTGATGCAGAGAAGTTGTCCTGTGCCCTTAGCAGAGAAACACCCAGAAAGCAAAAATGTTGGTCTCATCTGACCACAGAACTTTCTCCCAAACACTCTCTGAATCATTCAGCTGGTCATTGGTAAACTTCAGGTGGGCCTTCACATGCAGGGAACTTTATGGGCACTGCAGGATTTTAATCTATTACGGCACAGTGTGTTACCAATGGGTTTCTTGTTGACTGTGGTCGATTCATGGTCATTTTGTGTTTCTTCTATTTTTGATCATTTGCAACAACAGTTGTCTCCTTCTAACCCAGCTTCTTGCTTATGGTTTTGAAGCCCATTCCAGGGCTACATTTTTGTCCCTGAGAGCTTAGACAGCTCTTTGGTGTTGCCCATGGTGGAGAGGTAAGAGTCTGATTAATTGAGTCTGTGGACAAGTTAAAACAGGTGATTAGTAGAGACAAGTGTTGTTAATGTTGGTGACGAGCTGAAATTAGGAGTATCTAACCAGTCTGTGGTTAGTCTGTGGTTAGCCAGAACTCTTAATGGTTGGCATAGGATCAAAAACTTATTTCTTTTTGATATTCTGTCTCTCACTGTTAAAATAAACCTACCATTAAAATTATGGACTGTTCATTTACAAAATCAGCGAGGGGTCAAATACTTATTTCCACTGTATATCTTGAATATTTAAATATTTAATATACATATTTCTTTCAAAAGAATCCACAACAATAATCATGTGTGATGAAAAAATTTTTTTTTTGTGTACAATCATTTGTCAATATTTTTTTTATTACTGGCTACTCCAATAAAGACTCTGAACACCTTAATCACTTTATGTTAGATTCTACAGGACAAATCTATTTTGTAATCTATTTTTGTATACTACGCTAATACTTCCTATACTAATGCTTCTACATGTATTGTCTGAAATTAGTTAGAATCTTTCTGTGTATTTATCTACAGCCGACTGGATTTATGTTTTTAAACAGTATAGTACAATGTGGAAAAATTCCATGGATGGGGTGTGCTGTGTTCTCAGGTGATCCTGCAGCTGTGCAGGCAGGTGCAGTTTGTGGAGGAGCTGGTGGAGACACAGGAGCTGCATTGTGTGATCATTGCGCTCACCTCCCTGTGGGACCAATGCAGTTCCTCATGGCGGAGGCAGACCTCACGCGTACTCAGGGCTGTGTCAGCAGCCCAGGTTCCAAACACCGTCCCTGCTCTGCAAGGTCAGCCCAACGCTCTAAATATACATACGTGCATAATGACACATGCGTACATACACCACCTCACACTTTGCTATTGTTCTAAATGTAGTGGCTTTATTCTTCCCCCTAAAGAGGTTTTGCAGCCTGCAAACATAAACACCCACACCATTTCACTTCCTCTGTATTTGGACACAGATTAAGTTTGTTAATCATATGCATGATATTTGGAATATAGGACTGTCACTAATCACATGGCTGGCTCATCTGGATGACCTCTTCAGAATACTTTCACATGATTTTCGGCATGCTCATTTAATTTCCGCAACTCTTGCAGACAACTTTAGTGGCCACATGTTTTTCCAGACGAGAATCTGCACTAGACATGATCTTTAAAAAAAAAAAAGGGCTAGTTTGATAGTTGGAATAAGGTCATCATGTTGTGTTATATGGCATCAAAAGAAAGCTTTTAATTTATTAATGTAAATTTAATATGTTGATAAATGTTAATGCATTCTTATACGTTATTTGTCTTCTCTTTAGCTAAGAACTGCATAAAGATCTGCATCCAGAATATGCTGACAATGAGCGAGATGGTCCCTGGGCCAATTCTAGCTGAAGTGGCTGTGAGTGTGTTCACCTTTGTGAAGGACTCTTACCCAGTCAACCCTGGCCTTTTTGAGGATTTTGAGAATAACGATGGCTATGCAGTCCTCCAGGCCATCATGAAACGGTATATGATTTTCACACACCTTATTGCAAATTGATCAAAGATCAGCATTTTTTTAAACAATGTAATGACTGAACATAGTAACCAAATCATGCTCTTAATGATGCTCAAGTCAGTGCACGCACACTGAACTCAGAGCTGTAAACTTGCAGATTGAAGATAATTTGTATGTAATTTGATTTGAAGTTGTCGCTGCCTCCCCCCACCCCCTGGAAATGCTCTAGGGATTAAAATGTCTGCTGAGTGTGATTGAGGTTTCTGCAGAAATCTTTGGGATTTTCCTTCCCTCCTTCTCCTTTGCTCTCACTTTCCCTTGTCAGTTCATCAGTATTCTTTTGTGTTTAATAATGAAGGAGGCTGTAATGAGATCAGTGGGGTAAATTGAACTCCATCTCATTAGTGATCATGCCACCACTTGGTGACATGCTGAGAATCGGCTTCTGTTTAATGCGAGGTCACTGCAGGACGAGACCTCCCTCAACCATGTTTATTTACACACTCATGGCCAGACTCGTGGGATATTTTTCCTCCTGGCTAAACATTAGCTAAGAGTCTCTGGCAAAAATTGTAACTGTAATATTGTAGTGGCTATGCATAGATTTCAACAGGGCCAATAGAATACAAACCTTTTATCTATTGTTGTTTTGTCCTCATATTGTGCTTTTTAAAAAAAGTATTAATTCAGTGAAATATGCCATTTATACAATTCTACTTCATATTGTTCATTATTGTGGCATATTTGTTTACTTTCCTGTTTTTCACTGGAGCTTATTATGCTAAATTTTTCTAATCTAATGCAGCTAAAAAGTAATGGAAATGTGCTCATAAATAAGTGTTGCATACTATGTGGAAGGGGTTAGTTTTAAATGGTTAAAGGGGAAGTAAGGTCATTTTGCCACATGATCACTGTAATGTTTATTACTGATATTCATAGGATAATAAATCTCTATATAAGATAAGATGAGCTACCTGATTTACACAATGCTGTCAAAAATTTCCATTTGCAAAATAATGAATTGCTCAGAGGGAGAAACAATCATAATTGCCTACTGTAAACAGGTACATATAAAAAAATTAATATCGTGGAAAAGAAAGTGAAACTCATATAGATTCATTACGCAAAGGCTTAACTTATTTTAGTCTATTTCTTGGAATTTTGATGATTGTGGCTTACAGATAATAAACACCAAAATTCACTGTCTCAGAAAATTAGAACATCACCTAAGATCAATAAAAATTTTAAACAGAAATGTCAATCTTCTGATAAGTATGTGCATTTCTATGCACTCAGTACTTAGTTGGGCCTCCTTTTGCATTAATTACCACATCACTAAATTTTGAGTCACACTAAGTCCTTCTCCAAAACAGCTTTTTATCACCTTTGCAATATTGCTCGTCTTCGACCCTGCAAAAGCTGCAGTATATTCAAAACTCTGCTGCCAGAGTTCTTACTTACTCAAAGCACACTGCTCATATCACTCATATTCACTCTGAGCTACACTGGCTTCCTATTAAAGCATGCATAAGTTCAAAGTTCTACTACTCACCTTTAAAGCCTTCCACAGCCTTGCTCCTCTCTACCTTACTGAACTATTGACTCCTTACACTCCCTCACGCTCTCTTAGATCTTTTGGTAGTAATCTTTTTTTGGTTCCTCGTACCAGGTCATTCAGTGCCTTGGCTCCCAAACTGGAACTCTCTTCCACTACCTCTTCATGACTGCTGCTGTCTCATCATTCAAATGTGGTCTAAAGACTTTTCTGTTCAATGAATTACCTTTTCCATTCAATTTTTTTTCTCTTTGTAAAGCGATCTTGGGTTTGTGAAATGTACTATATAAATATAATTTATTATTATTATTATTATTATTATTATTATTATTATTATTATTATTATTATTATCAGCCTGTGGCACTGCTGAAGTGTAATGAAAGCCCAGGTTGCTTTGATAGCAGTCTTCAGGGTGTCTGCATTGTTGGGTCTGGTGTCCCTCATCTTCCTTATGACAATAAATCGTAGATTCTCACCAGCTTTTGGTATCTTTGGCAGTGTGGGCAGGTGCCAAGTCTTGCTGGAAAATTAAATCAGCATCATTATAAAGCTTGTCAGCAGAAGGAAGCATGAAGTGCTTTAAGATTTCCTGGTAGATGCTGCGTTGACTGTGGACTTCAGAAAACACAGTGGACCAACACAAGCATGGCCTCCAAATCATCACTGGAAAAATTATAGTTAAAAGTAAAAGTTTGTGGAAAGGCAAACCTTTTCCTGTTCGGTTGGAATCCTAGAGAGTTAGACAGAGGACGAGATGAGAGAAAGCATTACTCAGATTGTCCAGAAACTGGAATTCTAAAGTCTGAGCACATGTTAAAGTGTGTTTGGGATTCTTGGACGTCAATGGGTGTGTTGAGTCATGTGATATGTTTTACGTGATGTATGTTTGTACATGCGTAATTGAGACTGAGTTTTCCTATCAGCCAGAAGACTGTCCTTGAGGCTTAGAACAAAACGTTTTGTTTTGATAACGAAACTGTTGTGTTGGAAACCATGATTAAAATGTAAAAAACACTGTAGAAATTTCACATTGGACTTCAAGCAACGTGGATTTTGTGCCTCTCCACTCTTTCTCCAGCCTCTGGGACATTAATTTCCAAATAATATACAAATTTTACATTCATCTGAAAAAAGGATTTTGGACACTGAGCAACAGTCCAGTGCTTTTTTCTCCTTAGCACAGGTAAGACGCTTCTGACTTTGTCTCTGGTTCAGAAGTGGCTTGACACAAGGAATGTGACTTTTGTAGCCCATGTCTAGAATTCATCTGTGCATAGTGGCTCATGATGCACTGACTCCAGCCTCAGTCCACTCCTTATGAAGCTCTCACAAATTCTTTAATGGACTTTTCTAACCATACCTTTTCCTTCCACTCAACTTTCTTTGAATATGCTTGGATACAGCACTCTGTGAATAACCAGCTTTTTAGCAATGACCTTTTGTGCCTTGCCTTGCAGTTTTCTCCATGATTGTGTAGCCTCCTGACCCAGACTTGGACCTCTTAAAGACTCAGGAAAACTTTGCAGGTGTTTTGAACTAATAGCTGATAAGGGGGTGTGCCAAGCTCCCATGGCCAAAAAGTGTCTTTCTGAAGGGGCCATGTTGCAAGGTGCCATAAAATGTATAATAAAAAATGCGGCTGGCCAGCTGCCGACACTGAAGGAATAGTTGCGTGTTGTTCTCCATGCATCGATGGGTCACCAAACTGATGTTTTTAATACATCTAGATAATCAAAACATCATGTCGTATCCTTTCAGGAAGATGTCAGGTTGCAAAAATAATTTCAAAGATTTTATTAGACAGAGATAATTGAAAAAATTTGTGGAAGGTCAAAATTCTCCGGTTTTTGGATCTCGAGAGAGAGGGAGAGAGTGAAAGCGTGTTACTCAGACATCCCGATGGATTTGAAGTCTGAGCACATGTGTGTGTCTGGGATTTTTATGGAGCTGGAGATGAATGGGCTTATAATGGGCATGTCAAAGGGTGCGTTCAGAGTCATGTGATACAATGCAAATGTGGCATTTGTTGACACATGCTCCTGTTTTGTTTGTGTGTGAATGAAAGATTTTTGCTCTTATCTGTTTTGTATGTGTGTGTGAATGAGATTGTTTGTTTGTTTTCACTCTGTGTCTTCGAAGGGGAACAAAAATGTCTTTTTTAACCAGTTCTGTGACCCCATAAACAACAGAGTGTGGCACCATGACTTTCCAAGATTAAACTTTTTTTTACAAAATAAAAATTTTATGAGACCGTGAATTTTGGGTTTTATTATCTGAAAGCCCTAATCATTGACATTCCAAGACACATTTAACTCTATGTTTAATGAATCTATATAATATCTGGATTTCACTTTCTGAAATATTGAACTTTTTCACAATATTCAAATGTTTTTTTAGATGTACCTGTATACAGTAGGCAATTATGATTGTTGCTCTGAGCAATTTATTATATTGCAAATGGAAATTTTTGACAGCATTGTGTAAATCAGGTAGCCACTATATCTGTAATTTATATAGAGATTTATTATCCTATTCATATCATTCATAAACATTACAATGGTCCTGTGGCAAAATTGACTGCTAAACAGAAGTAAACACTTAATCACCAATAAAGAAAAAAACAGACAAATCACAGGTTATGATGGAACATTAAAGCAATTCACATGGGATTAATACAGTTATTTCTATAGTTCATTTTATAGTGGAGAAAACCACCTGAATTTTTAATGATGCCTTAAAATGACTAATGTTCCCGATGTAAATGATACTAAAGTTCTTGAGGAACTCCAGTTAATATCTATATGGGTAATTTATTTATATTTATCATTGGTAATATTTATATTAGAGATGCACAGATGTGGCATTTGTTGGCCAAAATCTGATATTTTTCATTGTCATATCTGCCAATGCTAATCCTGTTCAATTCTGTTGCAAAAATAACATTTATACAACTTTTTGAAATTGAATCTACTTAAAAATATATAAATTGCGTATATGTCCATATATAGAAATTTAGTGCATTGTTAAATTTCAGTTTGAAATATGTCAAATCTGATCATCTGTCTGAAGCTATTCTTGTTTTTCAGCAAAAATCTGCCAATAGCATTATGATTCCTATATGATTCTCCATCTCTATTTTACAGTTGTCCACATCCACATGCAAAAATATATCCCACCTGAATACTTAAGCTGACTGACAACATTTGGGTTAAGGGTGGAAGAACATCCCTACAAACTTCATTGTAGCCTCACAAAAGAGAATGAGCAATCAGGTATCTGCTAAAGAGGCACTGTCACTTTTTTTGCTTCATTCCCAGCTGTGAAGAGGAAACAGCAGTGGAACACTTTTCTCCTGTCGAAGACCTCCTGAGCCTTATTGCCTCATTTACCCTGTTTGGAAAAGCAGAGTTAAAAGTAGCCCTGTGTGTGAACAACCCTCAGCCACCAGGCTTCAAGTTCGACCCTGCACTGACTAAAGGTATAGATGAATGCTCTGTAAATGCTGAACACCTCGCTGCATCTCCCCACCACCTCATGTTAACAACAAGGCAAAGGCAATTATGTCCAAGATGATGAAGTGTAGTCCTCTTCACTAACCCACTTAAGATGCCCTACATCCATTCTCCTCATCCATACAGGAGTCCACCATTCATCACTAAGCAGAGCACCTCACTCCAGAGAGAGACAAACATTGCACTTTTTTAGCTTGATTCCATTTGGCTCTGATGTGATTTTAATTAAGAGTGAAATTCAATCACATTATCCTCCACTTATATATTTATATACTCTAAACATCAGTGCATTTTGTCCTCAGAGCCAAGCAGTTCTTTTAATCCTTTGACAGGGTTATACACACATTTGATTCTGGAAATAGGTCTCTATAAAGCTTGCTTTTATTCACACATGCTGAAAAACATAGTTTCAATCAATCTATGAGAGACTAACTTGATTTATGTGCGTTGTTTCTCATGTATGTGACCCCCAAGGTGTCTATAATGTCATGGCATTCTCACCATAGATGTAAATCACTTTCAGACATTGCCAGAATAGAATTAGAAGTCACACATGTTTTCAAAATTACAAAGTATTATGGGAATTTATGCTTTGTTGTGCAACGTTCTTTGACACTTTACTGAATAAAACTGACGACCTTTTCATATCTACTTTGCTTATTCATGCTCAGATTTAATAAGTGAATTCTAAAACTTTTTCATTTCATTTCACAGGCTCTGCAGTGAAAAACCTCAGAGCTTTTCAAATCATCCAGTCCTCCTTCTTGCATTCAGGCAGTGCACTGACCTGCAGCCAGATCTTGCGGACGGTGCAGATGATTTGGTCATGGGACAAGGCCAACTTCTTTCTACTGGAGTGGACGCTGCAGTGTCTGGCTCAGTTGGCTGATTGTGTATGGCAGAAACCTGCAACTGTCCACCGTCTTTTCTTTGAACTGGTGGAAATGGTGGTCTTCCAGCTCTCCTACATCCCCCATGACACACTGAGGAAGCTGCAGGCTATGTTGAAGGAGGGCTCCTCGCAGGCTTTCAGCATGGCAGCGCTTGAGAGCTTCCATGGCCTGGTAATGCGCAGCGGCCTGCTGTCTGAAGTGCTGATTGATGGTGGCCTGATGGAGGTGCTACTGGTGGAGCTCAGGAGGAGAGCTAAGATCCTGAGGAAGGCTGGCATTACAGGTAGCACCAACTTGTGCACTTGTCTGTGGAGTTTCATGTGTTTAACTCTAAGGTCATATTAAAATATTTCAAAACTTTATATGCCTTGTGAAAATAAGTTGGGAATAGACTCAACTACAGCATTTTTCTGAAGTCCTTATGATTTTTAAAATTTTCTATTTATTTGCTAAGTTAAAGACATTCTAAAATATAGAACATACTAAATGTGCCATAACACAAGCACAGGCTCTATTTATGTTTTATTTTTGCCCAATTTGTTAAATTCAACAAATCAGCTATTTTGCATTGAAATGTTTAGAAGTATATACTGTACTGGATATTTGTTTATTTTACCTTATGAATATCTATTGACTGTGTGTGTCCATATGACAATACATTAAAAAAGTGTCCCTCAAGATCTATCAACTTGCAGACTAAACAATATATTTTCAATCATAAAAAAAATCTAATTTTGTAGTCTCTCTTTTTTCTCTTTTTATAAAATTGAGCTGAGTTTCATGAAGTGTTAAGACTTTCTAAATCAGCCAGTCCAAATATTGAGATATTTTACTGTAATCTGACACAGGAATAAACAAGTCCTTCAATAGCATTTACATTTTAGAACCAGGTATCCTGGAACTAAGTTCTCCATCCTGGTGGTAGAGTAGGGGACTCCTGTTTTTTGCCATAGTGGTTTATGAGAAATTGCTAAAAAGTAAATCTTAAGATAAATAGCTAAATAAAACGAAATACCCTGTAAATACTGAAATCTGTGCTGATCTGAGTTTTCTTTCACATGCAGCAAATAAGGATGAACTGAGAGTGGAGGACTGTGAGAGGAAGCTCACTACAAACATGCTAAATGTAGTTGCAGCACTGGCTTTGAGATCCATCAGAAATACAGGTATACCAAAAATACTTCATCCTTTATCGTACTTTATCCTGTAAGTATTTGTTGCTTAATGCATATGTGGAAGTAAATTAAAAGTTTTCTCAAGTCATAGATGTAGATATACACAAGCAAATACATAAATATATCTATTTTTTTCTCTTGACTTAATCAGCATTTATAAGAGACTTGGGAATGATTCCCTATATAAAGATCTTCCTTAACGATGAGCAGTTTCGCAGTCCAGCTCTGTGCATTTTGGAGCAACTGTCTGAGATGAACCCAGAGGAGTACATGAGCACTGCTATAGGAGCCCTGTGTTCCTCCACTGAGACTGAGCTGCAGCTGAAACTGGACCTGCAGCACGTATGTCAATATTTGTCTACTTTCAGTTATTCTTGTTCTGTGTCATTCTTCTGTTATTTTTCTGCTTTTTATCTTTTGCAGTCTGTTGTCATCTCCACCATATCTCTCCCATCATTCTCTCTTTATTTTCTTACTCATGTTCAGACTCTCATGTTCTTGGAAAAGGGGCATTGTTTAAGGGGAAGTGACTGGGTCCTGGACTGAATTCAAAGTTTGAGGGGCTACCTCCCAACTGAGTTTTTATTTCTAATTTTAACAAATTATAACAGCTTTGAAACATAATAAGTGTGTGAATTTATTATCCTAGCCATTGGGATTCTTATTACATTACAGCCAAATTCAGATTGATTTGCTAATATACATTTAGCTGTTAACTCCGGCACAATTTGATTAGGATTGCAGCCTGGTGGTGTGACACACTGAAAATTATGAGCAATATTGAATCAGTGAATTTAAAAGAAATCAAATTAGATGTAACTACATTAACTACTTACTGTACATGTCCATTTTTTAGATTCAAGTACACGAATACTAACTTGCAGACTATTACAATGTAACTGGGTTAAGGAATGTAGCAATTGGATTCACCCAGACTACTGTGTGAAATATGCCAAAGCTATTCTGATTACTCTATTGGTCCTAATTAGTTTTGGGCTTTGTTTTATGACACATTAGCTATTTGATGTATTGGTGCGATGAACCAAATAAAGGCTAAACCAATTTCTGCTAAGCCCCATGAAACTGAAATCCCACTCCATAGCCCCCTCCCCCTTTTTAGAGTGATCTATAATTCATTGGTGCATTTTCAATGCACCTTCTGACCTGAAGAAACCTCAAAGTAACTATGTTGTCTATTTCTCCCATACTAGTCTATCATAAAAGTGCTGGACAACCCAAACAGCTGGAATGCTTTCCGCACAGCAGGTGGTTTCAACGGTTTGCTGTCCATGGTTGTAGACATGGAGGGTGCTCTACTGGAGCAGCCAGTGGGGGTGTGGGCCTCTCTCAGTCACTGCAGCCTGATGGAGCTAATCTTGCTTACCCTGCACACCGTGGCTCTGGCTATCCACCTACATCCTGTAAATGCCCACTTCTTCCACACCACTGGCCACTACGAGAAGCTGGCTGAGGCTCTGCTGCAGCTGGGCTGCTTTCGTAGTGGGGCACCAGTGGAGACTGATGTGGACTCTCGCTCGTGCCGCTGGAGCTTCCGACAATTTGCAGAGGCAACTGAAAGCAACGAACCGCCTTTTCCTTCACCACTGCAGGTAGGGATTGGCAACATGATAAATACTTGACACATTATATTTTTTCACATTTTTGAAAATACGGATTACTATACATTTAGCAGTAAACAGTATTGATTGTGGTGTTTGCGATTATATATGTATGGTTTAACTATTTAATAGTTAAAGCCTTGAGATACAATAATGGCAGGACATAAACATCTGTGCCTTTTTGGAAGCTTTTCCTGTGCCCCTTTTAAATTAAATAAGTTTGGCAGTGGTGTGATATTGTTGAAAACATTATCATTTTGTTGTAGTTTCTTGTCATAAGTAAGTAATATTTCCATATGACCTAACC
This sequence comes from Lepidarchus adonis, assembly GCA_037576955.1. Classification (NCBI taxonomy): domain Eukaryota; kingdom Metazoa; phylum Chordata; class Actinopteri; order Characiformes; family Lepidarchidae; genus Lepidarchus; species Lepidarchus adonis. Next base: position 16,622,648 of record JBBIGC010000145.1, read on the forward strand.
CATACCTGCAGGACTGTGTGAGACTGCTGAACTTTCTGAACCAGTTCTGTACTGGACTCCGTGTGGCTGTGGATCCGTCCACTGGTTTGCAGGAGGTCTCAGACATTGGGGATAATCAGCAGTCCTCCCCAGGTCCTAAGGCTGGAGAGGAAGACGTTCAGTGCCAGATCAGAACTGCAGCACTTACTATCTCGTCTGTCTCTGCAGAGTCTGGGAGGTGAGGGCTATTGATTACTCTGGAAGATGTACATTGGCCAACAAATGTTTGGGGACATTTCATATTTCCTTTTGAAACATGAATTTTCCTGCCGACACTTTTCAAGAAAGAATAAATATCAATTTTTTTTATTTTTAATCTTTGTTTAATTTTTTGACAAAAATAACTATGCATCAATGTTTGCAGAAAATATTGTGTATTTTCTTCCATGTGCTATCATGTGAACACCTTTGAACTTCCACAGAAACTTATTTTGATCAACTGTTATTGGTCATGATGCCCACAGTACACACTAAAAAGTAGCAAATAATTAGAAAGCTTATTTACATATAGCACACTCCTGTAATGTTAGTACAAATGTTTGATCACATTTAATAAACAACAGAGCAGGATCATACTAAATGTGGCAGTTTTCTTTTCCAAACAAGGGCAACATGTAGTGTAGTGCCAGATGGCTGATGTCTTATTCAGGCACTGATGCTTTTCTGCTATTTGGCAAGCTACTTAACCTCAGGGGTTACATAAACATGACACTTGTGTTTCCCTTACACATCAGACATTCTTCTCTCCTTAGGTTTTCCTGTGATCATATAATACTGCACCCTGGAGCAGTTAAAGTCATCATGACTCTGCTGCCTCATATTTACTGTCCCAGTGACCCTCAGGTTAGTTGTATGTTAACAGATTATTACTATTTTCTATTATGTCATGACAAAGCTGCTAATCTGAACTGCTGTTTGCAAGTGCTTGTCTACTGTTGAATAATTGCTGAAGGTGCTCAACTGTGTTTTTTGGGTCTGTAGCTGTCTGCAGAGCTGCAGTTAGCTGTGGCCCATCATGTGCAGTCTATGGTAAAGTCAGAGCAGAATAGGCAGATTATGTGTGAGTCAGGCCTGCTGGTCACTCTGCTCACCCACTGCCAGGATATCCTCAGCAACAGCACTCACCTATTGCACTTGCCTATTGTGCGCATCCTGGAGAAACTGGCTTCCCAGTCTATAGACCATAAATGTCTCAGGTGAGCCCAACTACATTAAGAGGTACACTGCTATGTTAGGATTATCTACAGTACTTATTGTTTTCCATGCTGTTCAACTGTCTACTTTATACAAATATACATTTAGTTTTGTTTTTACTTTAAATATAGTTTATTTCTTGCCTTTGTACTTTTCTTCAGGCAGTTCCTGTGTTTAGGAGATCCTCTTATGTGTAATGCTGTAAAGTATATCCTTCCCTCTGTTTCAGAAGGCACTCCACCTCTCACTGATGGTATGTCATCATAGGTTCAGAAACTATGGCTTAGTCATAAAGTTTTAATCTCTGACTCAATAAAAATGGCCATGAACAGCATCTATAAGCTTTCTGTGTTTTCACTCACAAAAAAGCACAATGCTGCCTGTATTGTTGGTTGTGCTGTGCATTGTTTTGATTGTGCATGCAAGCATGTTCATCATATATTAATCAATGCACTGATCAGAGTATAATAAAAGTTTATTAAATATATATATATATATATATATATATATATGTTTGTGTTTGCACCTGTTCATCAAAACCAAAGGCTACATGTTATTAAAGAATAGATGAAAAGCAGAAATAGCTGCTTTATAACCGTAATGTTGAATTGTGCCTTCCTTTTTCACAGAACAGTTCACTGACCAATCAGAGGATTCTACAGAATCCAACAAGCAAAGTTCCCAGAGGTCATTAAAAAGAACGTTTAGCTTGCTGAAGACCTCATCAAACAGTTGGACACCCATCCCTCTTCACCGTATTATCAGCCTTGTTTCAATTACTTCACCGCGGAGCTTCCGGCCACACAAAGTGTCTGTTACTCCATCCTTTGTAGAGTTCGACATGACAGACAGTGGATATGGGTGGGTTTCAGTAACCACTTAAAAATTTAGATTTTTTTTTTCCATCACCATGGATGGTGATTAAATTAGCCCTGCAAAAATGTTCCTGCAAAACAAAATGTTTAAATGCTCTTAATTAGATCGTTTTACATTAATGCCAGTTTTGTATTTGCACATGCTCATAGAGCTCCTTCTGTAATTTTAGGTGTCTCTTTTTGCCATCTCTTGCCACAGTAAAAGGAGTCAGTGCAGACTCCATCTCTACAGGAGGAATTGGAAGTGGTGAGAATTATACTGTCAGCAGAGCTGGTTGCGGTCACAGACCTGCAGGCATTTGAGCAAAAGCAACAACAGAATTAATTATTTAAACCTAAAATTTAGCAGTTAATTGTATGGTTTAACTATTTAATAACTAAGAACTGTTAAATTACTGCTGTGAAAGTAATATGTTGGTCATGTAGTTATGAGCTGTTGTCAGGTCTATGGATTTAATTGTCATGGAATTTTGAAAGCACTTCTCTTTATTGGGTTAATAAAAATCATTAGCAAGTTATCATTAGGTCTCTGAGCTGAGAATGCAGTGCCAGGCTTTTCTGGGCTGCTCTTCTCACTGGTGTCCTCCTTGTTCCTCAGACTGCCGGGGCTTTCCTCCATCTGCTGGCCTGTCTTTCTCCTGCTGGTTTCTGATCAGCAGGTTCAGCTCAGCTTGCGACTCCCATCCAGTGCGTTTACTGACAGTGGTGCGCCACATGTCCCGTGCTGAGCAGCAGTACAGCTGTCTGTCAGTCAGGATCTCTGCCTCTGATGGCTGCCTAGTCATCTCTACTGAAGAGGAACCTTTCCAGTTCTTAGGTGACAGTTGTTGTTCCTGCTTGAATAGCTTATCTTTGTAAACACTTTAAAATCATTTTTAAATATGACACTCCTGATAGCATTTTTGTCCTTGTCCATGTTCCCAAACTTCTAAATAACTAGATAGTCATATTGTGACATTTTTGTGAATAATTGTGATGTTATACTTTTTATATATATCACCAACATAAACATAACAAAGATTATTTTTAAACAAGTCAAAACAAAAGTGACCTACGGACAAATTCTGTTTCTACTACAGACATTTTGGAGCCTGAGGTGCAGACTCCAACTACACTGCCAGTTACCGTGCGCTTCAAGTGCTCCAAACAACTGATGCCAGGGCAGTGGCATCATCTTGTTGTTGCTATGGCAAAAGACCTAAAAAAAAGCTGCAAAGTATCTGCTTATCTGAATGGAGAGGTGATTGGCACATCAAAGGTTGGTATAGGTGTTAAAAATACATCTCTTTCTTGCTCTTTCTTTATAGATTATCTAGTTTATATATTTCAGAACATGCAACACTCTTGTAAATGTTTGTCTGTTAATAGATGAGGTACATCCAGCCATTCCCTGGTCAGTGCATTGCAATGGATGCATCAGCAGTTATTGATGTTTGTGGCTTTATTGGCACTCCTCCTTTATGGAAACAACATGCAGCTCTGATCTGGCGAGTTGGTCCCACATACCTCTTTGAGGAAGTTCTGTGCTCTGATTTTGTGGAGATTATGTATGCACAGGGCACTAAATACCTGGGCAACTATCTGGCTCTTAATGCTCAAGGTAGGCAAAGAGATTTCAGGTGACTTTTGCTCATTTTTGGCTTTATAACTGTAAATTCTTTAGAGAAATTTTCCTCTTGAAAAAGTGGGAGTATATACCTTTTAAACCTAAGAGTAAGATTTTTTTTTTTTTTTTTTTGCATCATACAGTATAGACATGTAAATGCATGTTTTTCTTTCAGATTGTGGGAAAACAGAGTGTTCTTCAGTGAGACTTGTTCCTCCAGAGAGAATTTCTTTTGGCATAAACCCAGCAGTGTCCACTATCACTACAGTAGCTGAGATAAGAGAACAGTACAATGAGGTGGACTGCCGTCTTATAGCCAAAGAGGTGCCACTATTTTGCCAGTTCTGGCTTCTATGCTGTACATTGGTTGCCTACCTTTAATAGAGAAAACTGATCATGTTGTCATATTTACTTCAAGATGGGCATCACTTCACGGGATAACTCCACTCCTGTGTTCCTGGCCCACAATATAAGTCAGCACCTCAGTGGAACTGCTAGGACAATTGGGGCTGCCCTAATGGGTCATTTTGGTAAAACAATTAGATTTTCCAGACTCATTAGTTGAATTATTGCGATATGGTGATTGTGACTTATGACTTAATTTTATTTTCCTTCTCACTCCACCTCATCTTACAGGGGCAAGGACATTTAAGCCAAACAGTGGAGCCACGAGTTTCCAGTTCATTGGTGGACCTCCAGTTGTCCTTAGCCTGGTTGCTATGGCATCAGATGATAGTTCATTGTATGCAGCTGTCAAAGTTCTGCTATCTGTTTTGGATACAAATCCAGTCATGAGATGTGAAATGAAACGCATCAATGGCTATAAGGTGTAAATACTCTTATATATGATTTTAATACTACATTAATACATTTAAACAGTATAAGAAGCTGCAAGGACTCTACAGATCATATGCCAAAGATTGCACAGATAAATTTGTCACTGGATATTTTATTTAAATTAATGTACTTCACAGTATTTTTTCTTCTGCAGCTCTTTGCCTTCCTCTTGAAGATGAAAGCTCAGTTGATCAGTAGCAGGACCTTCCAGCTCATTTTAGCCATAGTGGGCACCATGGAACTAGAAACAGGCTGTGTGTATATCCATGATCTCACTGCCCTCCAGGGCATCCTCTGTGACTTTGAGGTATGATTTCGTTTAGCTGTGTAAAATCATCTGCAAATTAATTACTTACATTTTACATTGTATTCTATGGTCTTTGCCCCTCACATTGTTTAGTCTGGCTTCTATGCCTCATAATTAATTTCCCTTATTTCTAGGTCTGGCAGAAGGCTCCAGAAAGTCTCGACTTTGCTGTTTTAAATCATTTTGCTGATATCCTGAAATCATCAAGGTGCTTTATACTGATTTGTTTCCTCATTCTTTATTGACTTTTCAGAGATTTGTGTAAACATGCATTGATTTGTGAGTAAGAGTGCATTTATGCTTCCTCTTCCTACTTGTTCCTGGTGTGGCCCATGCAGCTTCACATACTGTAGCATTGGATTTGTCTGCTGCATTATATGATTGATGTGCTGATCTTTTCCAGTGGAGATCCACGGAATGGTGAAGCCATGCAGAGCCTTAATCTGATGACTAAGCTCCTCTTCCTGCTGCAAGACCCCGGTGTGACACACAGAAAAGTCACAGTCATCTGCACCATCATCACGTACCTGCTGAAAGGACACTTTAGCACCACAGACATCCGCAGGCATGGATTGCTTAATATTAGCTTATGCTGTCGGCCATATAAAATCCATTCTCTGGGTTATCCTCTGCTTAAATTGACAGCATTCACATACTTTTTTGTGCTTTTTTCCAGAAGCTATGATCAGACTACTGTAAACACCTTTCTGTATAGAGCTAAAACAAGTTAATAATTGTGTTATCAGTTTTCATACATTAGTATGTTTTCTTGTTTTTAAAAGTTGTATTTGTTAATAATACATTTTTAAATTGTATATATATATATGTATAACTCTATACAATATTCATAAAATTATTTATTCATATATAAAACCATGTCTATAACTATAAACTGTCCTTGATTTACTGTAGCTGTAACTTTTAGGTGCACATTATAACTATGGGCTGTGCATACAAGATTTAAAATGACAAAATGACTTGTTCAGGAAAGCAGGATTTAATTATGCATGTCCATGACTCAAATGTGTAACATCTAGAAGACTTAAGACAGAAGAGTCAAGAGATGGCAGACCATAAAAAGTCTGTGCAAGTGAAATGGACTTTAATGCATGTGTAACTAAACTGTGATACTGAAACTCCGTCACTGGTTTTGCAGGTTTGGACTCTACTTAATTCATACCCTGTTTCCTCCAACTGTTAACGAGAACACCATCTTTCCCTGTATTGTTCCTGCTGATCAGTCTCAAGGTAAGAGTAATGCCATTGTAAGTAAACATTAAATGCCATTGCAGATTCGTATTTAGAGGGTTACTTTCCTCAGTACTGAAGTCAACATGTTTCTCTGGAGGCTTGATTAAAGATGAGTGAAGCTTTGCCTGAACTTCTGTCTAGCCCTGAGCCAAACACCTGCAAGAACCGTATGGATCAGAAACCAGCTGCTTGAGGTGCTATCCTCACTAATCATATCTGACAGTCCACTACCTAACAAGTGAGTCTGTGGATTTGTTACCTTACATTTCCACAATACCTACAAGTAGAATTTTGTTTCTCTAATGCTTTTTATTTTTTTTGAATGCCAGTAACCAGGAAGAAGTATTCTTCATGCTGGGGTCAGATTGGTTCCTCCTCTTCTTACAGGGACATATTCACTCCAGCACAGTGCTGTTGACTCTTAGGCTGCTCATCCATTTTCTCTCAAATCAGAACATTCTGGCCAAGTTCAGAGAGGGTGTGTCATTAGGAACATTACTGGAAGGCATAGAGGTTCCCCTCGGAATCACAGGTGCAACCTTATATTCCTTATATTGTCAAACAGTTGTAGCCTGTTTTTTAGACCTGTACATTAGATATGTTAGCAATTTTGAGTGGCACACTCATTTTCATGCCTCTGTCACAGTTCTGGAATTCAAGCGAGGCAGCCAGCATCTTAGCAACTACAATACGATACAATAGATTTGGAATTGGCCTATTTCGTTTGGTTGATGTTTTGCCATTTTCCTCAGGTAACTTGGGCACACGCTGTTGGTCATACGAGTATTTGAGCTGCACGTGTCCAGGCTTTACTGTGCTGCCCAGTCTGCTGCTCAGCCATATTAACCTTCCACAGATATATGGAGCTTTTGCTGCACTGCTGCTAGGAAAAGCAGAGTTTCACATGCCTGATGAACAGGTAACTTTAGAACTAAGGTGGTTTTAAGGCATTGTAGAAGTGTACATATTAGGGGTGGGACAAAATATTGATTTAGTAATCTGTCGTCATCCTTGCTCATGCAATACGATAATCAATACGCCAAACGCAAAATCTATATATTACATTAACTTCATGTCTCTTATGGGAGGCGCTGCTCAGATGACTGTCGGAGAAGAGGAAATTACCAACAGGGAGATAGCAGAGAAGGCTAGACTGAAAGACTTTTTAAATCTAATGTCTGGGTTTGATTTGGCTTTTATAACATTAATGAAACAGTGGTAGAGGTGTAGTGGGCTGCTTCTCTGCACGTCTCTTTCCCGCACCTGTTTTGTGTGTTGATGAAGCCTTACAAGTAAACCCGGTCAATGTGAGTAAAAAAACATCGCTGGAGAGCTTCTTTGAAAAAAAGGGGTAAAGACCTAATGCAAGGGCTTAGAATTCACAACCAATATCAAGCGTTTACTGATCTTTCCTCACTAATCATTTTAATCAAACAAAAGCACAATGCACGTTCAGGAGGTTTGCCTATTAATCACACATGGCCAATGTGATTGGCTTTTGCCTTTTCGTGCTGGTCTTTGTCTGTCAACTTTTGTTAGCTCCAAACAGTTCTAATAAAGTTTCAAATTAAACTTTCAAAATATTTAACTGTATTTATTTTACTATTTTATTATTTATGTATTTATTTTAAGATTTTGCAAAAATATTTGGTTGGTTATGTTGACTATAGTGCTTGGTTCAGTGTTCTGGCTGAAGTAAAGTTATTATGTCTTTATTAAACTGCTTCTGTGTCACTCATTAGTTACTTTTAACCTTACAGAATTAATTTATTAAAATATTATTGTAATCAGAATGGATTTAAAACATTGTTTTTTGAAAATAGCATTGCTGTTATTTATGTAAATTAATACACCCCTGTGTTTCTGTAATGCTTTACTTTATCATTTGTCTTGTAATATATCGATTATCGCAGAATTGCGGTATCGTGATGATATTGTTATTGTGGGCCTTGTATTGTGTATCATATAGTATCATATCATGAGAGACCCTGTTAATCCCACCCCTAATAAATATACAGATGCATTGGAAATGCTAATAATTTATGTAAAATTTAAAATGCTCAAAAAATATAAATTATTGTCTTATTGTTGCAATATTTTTGTTTTATTTACAGTGTTTCATTTCAGAGTAGCTTTAAAATGTGTGTGTGTGTATATATACAGTCGTGTGAAAAAGTCTTTGTCCCTCCATGATTTCTTTTTTTGTTTTCCCCAATCACTTTGTCCCACAGGGCCATGTAGGTCTGAATTTTTTTTCTCCCTTAATAATAAAATCCTTTACTTATAAACCACATTTTGTGTTTACTTTCCGTGACAAACGTGGAAAAAAATAAGAAATCATGAAAGGACAAACACTTTTTTTTTTACACCACTCTGTATAGATGGATGGATGGATAGATGGATAAGATGGACAGATGTATGTGTGTGTGTTGTGTATAAATAAATATTTTGATTACAGGTGGACCTTGACAGCTTACTCCAAAGTGTGATTGACAGCTCCTCAAATAAAGAAGTAGTTTATCTATGTGCAGAGGCAGCATGTGTCCTCATAGAACTGGTCAAGATTATCATTTCTAAGGTGAGAAATATCATATATGTGTGTGTGTGTGTGTGTGTGTGTGCGTGCACTTAATCCTTAGCAGTTTAGATATTCCATAATTATTTTTGCTGTATTATTCAAATATAATTACATTACGTACAGTCTACTGTGAAACATCTTTCAATTGTGTTCTATATGCATTCTGTATCAACAGATTTAAGTTTGTATTTCCCAGAATATTCTCACTTGTTTAAGCTATGAGTAACTATTATTACTAAAAGTATTTTTTTCCCCTTCTAAGAGTTTATTTTCACACTGTTCTAAACTATACTTTCATTTCTCAAAAAAGCCAATAAAAGGAAGTGAAGACAGCTGGGAAGTCCAATACCCTGGTAGTGTCATGCAGTTCCTCTGCCTGCTCCATAGCCTCTTCCCACAAGAGCCTCTGTGGGCCTCCAGTGACTTCCTCATTTCCTTGGCCAGTGCAGTTTTCCCCACTGAAAACACTGAGGTGAGGGGGCCATACCTTCTACACCCCTACCACACCTTGCACACTGAATGACAGACTTTCCTTAACATGTGCGTGTCTCCAGGGTAGCGCTGAGGGTGGGGCTGGAGGGGAATCCCAAGTGGCCAGACCCTCTCACCCTGCTAGGAAGCAGGTGTGTGACTTCATTCGCATACTACTGATGGACAGCCTCATAAACATTCCTGCAAAAGATGAACATCACCCTTTCATTCAGCTGCTGGAGGTGAGGAGAGACAGCCTCTTCTATTAACCCTTAGTCAAGTTGTCGTTGTCACTTTACACTAGACCCGAAAGGCAAAATTATGGCAAAGTTATCATTAAATAACAAAACATTTAAAAACATTTGTATTTTACTGTAATGTTAAGCATGTCTTGCACATCTTCCGTTACATATCTGCTATTGGCCTGGTATGTTAAAAAAAAAAAATTTTGCCTAGTGCATTGAATCATTTGTCCATAAGGTGCCACTCTTTTCTCAGTTTTGAGGGCGGTGCAGTGGATGCACTTCTGTTGCTCATTTAAAGGCAAAGCCAGCTAACATGGAATACTATTATGTGCAGTAGGTATTGTGCATTTAAAAGTACAGGTGTAAATGTTGTTTGTTTTAATACAGTGTTGATGTTTTCAGTTCTCTCCAGAAGGTGTGTGTCAGGAGCAGAAGCAGAGCTTTCAGAGTGAGCTACTAGAGTTTCTAATGGACATAATTCATATGACTGGGCAAGAGGAGGGTCAGTCCACACATGTGGCCAGAGATGGTAAAGTATTCCTACTCATGTGGTGAGGCAAACATCTATTACATTGAAAATAATTCTCTATTATTATTTTATATTAACTGAAATTATTATCATTATTATTCATATGTTAAATGTACCATGTAAATATTCAGTGTAATTTTTTCCATGGTTTTGCCTTATGCATAATTCATAATACATTTTCTGTCCTTCCCCTAGAAAAACAATATTGAAGCATCTTTGTTTTGGTTTTTCTTCCAGATCCAAATCCATCAAAATCCAGGCTGGAGAGGAGAGTTGCCATACTGATAGAGAACATAGCTTTCTTCAGTAAGATGCTAGTGGAGAAGCTGTATGCTGGCATGTTTGTGGTGGATCCAGAAAACCTGTTGGTGTTTGTAGTTGAGCAGATAGTTCTGGTGTGTAAAGTAAATGTTGCCAGGCAATGATTCGACTTCTGTTTTTTGCAGAAGGTATAGTGTTACTAAAATGGCTTCCTATGTTTATGACAGGCCATGGAGAAGGGGCAAACTCAGCGAGAGTTCACTGTCAGTGTTCTGTACAAGAGCATGAACAGGGCCATGCTCTACTTCTTGTCCCGGCCCAGGCAGACTCCAGCTGAGCAACAGCTCATCATTACAACCCTCATGGTGTTGCAGGAGCACTGGGACATCATTATGGCCACCTACAATGGCAACATTCACTTCATCAGCTGCCTGCTCCACTGCCTGCTCCTTATCCGCACAGGAAGGTACCAGGTTTTCCATGCTAGTATTATCACTTGCCTTTGAGTGGAAAAGGGATATTCAGCTCTGGTAAAGGTTAGCGATTCCCCTGCTCACACACCTGATTTAATTTTTGAATTGCTAGGTTTATTGGGTTTGTTTAAACAGATGAGTTACCAAACTGAGCTCCAAAAGAATTGAATTTTCCTGTTGTAGAATAATCAGAGAAGGAATGTCAAATGTATACATAAAAATTTATATATTTTTTTTATTAAGACAATAACATTTATTAGCCTATTTTTAAATGTAAAGCTTATTTGTATTCCATTTTTTTCTATTCTACTACTGTCCAAGTATTTTCTTCAGTCTACAATAAACATTTGCTCTTTTTTTGTTTGTTTGTTTGTTTTATTAAATTTTAAATAGTAAGTAAGCCAATTATGGTAAAATTCAATTTCATTGTATGCCAATTTGTTTATAAAGAATTTTATCAGATGGTTGTAAGAGATTGCATAACTACTTTGATCGCTATATAAGATTATTAATGCCACTGTTTATGCTTTTGATTTTGCACCTTCAGCTTTCCTGAGGGGTTTGGTTGTGAGATGCATAAAAAAACATCTAGAAAAATCTGGCGACATCTTTTCCCACAAAAGAACCACACAATTGCTCCAGTTGAAATCCCTGATTCAGCCGAGGGTGAGTTTAACCATCTTCTTAACAAGTGCTGACCAAATGACAAGCATGTGACAACTTTATTTTCGTTCGTTCATACAGTGGAGTCTGAGCTGATGAGGCTGGTGGAGAGCACATGGAGTAAGGTAATGCTAGCGAGGAGGCAGTCACTAGAAGAGGCCTATAAGATTGACCTGTCGGCCAAGCAGGGTGGCAAGGAAGGCCCAGTCTCCATGACTGATGTGAGCCCTCTGTGGGAGGAGACAGCAGTCAAAGCTTGGCAGGTTTTCATAGGTCAGTTTCTCTTCACATTGTATTTACTGCTTTGTACTTTGTCTGTTTTCTAACCTTCTGGCTTCTGTTATTTTTTTCTCTGTGTACTGAAAAATTTGAATCACATATTTAAATAATACCATAATATTTCTGATAATAAAAGAATAATAATAATAATTTGGGTAATCTGTTTGCTCTTTGAAAGAGCCATCAGTCTCTTATTGTTCTGCTGAATGGAAATTAAATTAAGAAATCTGTCACTTAATACCTGACAAGTCATATTAGAAGCTGATTTAATCACATATATTTATTGTCTGTATCGGTCACAACTCTCATTACACACACTGCTTGTCTTGTTTTTATTAGTAACTCCTCAATCTCTCCTCAGACTCTCAAAAGAAGAAGATGAATAAAGGCCAGAGGAAGGCAGGTCTTCTTAGCAGTGCACAGCTCTCACCGAAGAGGATAGCTGGAAAGGACTCAAGCTCCAGCTTGGAGGTAGGAGACACTGTTACTGAGTGTGTGGGTATTCTCAGTATTGGCCCCTTGTGTAACCTGTATAGCTAGATAGAGGAAATGGGTTATTAAATGAAGCTGTTTCACAGGTGCTTATCCTGACCACAGTGCCCTGCCACCCTCCCAAAGTCACCACACCTAGCAGTCTCACCTACCCTGTGGCACTGTCTCAATTCGTCTTCTAAATCAATTTGGATCATTACAGCTGAGTACACCTCAGTGGGCAATGTAATTGATATTTGTTAATTTTTTCCACGGGAACACTCGGTAGAACATTGCGTTTGCCAGTGAAGGTTAAAGATGCTGTTATTGTTGTTTTTCCCCCTGAAACTCGGCCCACATCATTAGTTCCCACTGTTGAAGACGTCGCCATCTGGAAAAGGATGCACAGAGATATTACTCAGGCACGAGGCATGAAATTACCGTTTCTGTGCAACTGCTGCTGTCTCCGTCTCTGCCTCAAAAACAAGGGGCGGTAATTATAGCCAGTCGCAATCTGATGAAAACATTATTCATTTTGTGTTATTCTTTATCTTATCAACTCTTGACAGCCTATCAACTGCTTTGATGAATTGTTCCCCCCAAAAAAGGTACATTGAAGAATATAGGGAAAAAGTCATTATTTTTTTAGTGTTTGTGTGTGATTCTATTACTGAAAGGACAGACCTACATGAACTCCTATAGTCTTCTGTACTTGAGACTGTAGTAACAACTTTATGAAAATCATAACAAATGAAATGTTAGATTTATGTCCAGCTCTTTGTAACACTGCAAATTTCTTATCTTAATATAACAGATAAATAATGTGATCATTTATGAATTCATATACAGTCCATTTATTTATTTGCCAGATTTCACATTACACATATTAGTCTGAATATGTCTGTATTTTTTAGAATATGCCACTGACATGACCAGTGATCTCTCTGTAGCATGAATCCCAGAAAACTCCACGTTCCACAGCAAAAACTTTTCTCTGGATTCATTTCAGAAATATACTGTCAGCATAATTATATCTTTATCGTCCTAACAGAAAGATAATTAACATGGCTAATGATCAAGTTAAGTTTATTACACATTCACCAATGGCTCAGAATGAAGTTGACATTATGTTATGTTATCATCAAAGGTAGTGTTTTCTCTAGAAAGTAATTAAAATGTAAATCAGTGTGATGATAATTGCAGAGGGGATGCTATTTATTGTGGCACGTTTAAGAGGCCAATGAGTTTTCCTGTTTGGTAAATAGGGTAATTAATGCTATATATTACTTATGATTCTCTAAATAAAGGAATAAGATTACGAGATGATTCAGTGTTTATCCGTGGAAACGGGGTCGTAATTGCTCCCGTAAATTTCTCTTTGTAACACTTCCTAATCCTCCCATCCATTTGGCAAGTACAAATACGTCTTTGTTTTTCGCTCCTAGTTTTGTGACTAGTAATTTGAGAAGTTTAAAAGTTCCTCAGTCATGGTGTTTAGAGATTTGGTCAGGCATTTTCTCATTTACTGTGATTTAATTGGCAAATTTGTCCAATCAGTCTAGTAACTATGCATCATCTGGGATTGTACATTTTGGAAAATTAAACTGCTCCATAGGGTTGCCTTGGAGTTTTGAAAACGTTTGCAGTGTGGAGGAAAAATTTAACTTCGTGAACTGTACTGCTGAATCTGTGTTTTTTCGTCAAGAAGTTGTCTGTATTTATTTATATAATATTATATATTTTATTTATTTATGTATTTATTTATTTATTTTAAATATTATTGACTGTTTTCTTTTTCAAAATGTTCTGTGTTTATTTGTGTCTGTGCTAATAGATGCATCAGTGAAGCTCTTGCTGAGCAGAGCAGGATGCAGGATTCAGTCTCTGAGGCAGACTTAACATGCTTCCTGAGTCAGGCTTTACGGCCTGGTCCTGTAGTTCTCTGACTCGCTTTAAGAGGATACCACTGTGATGATTAGCTTAATGACTCTTTAAGTAAATATTAGAAGGAGCACATTGATAGTGTTGTACACAGGCCTCCTGAAGGGCTAATGCCAATCAGTATAATAAATCAGCTAGGCAAAGGTTGTAGCCCACAGCCAGCAGCTACCTCACACTGTGCAGATATTATACTTTAACTTAATTACTACACACTGAGAACTATTGCATTTGGAGCCTGGGTTATTGTAGGGTTCAATAGCCACTAGGTTTTTTTTTCCAGATAAATGCACTTTATGAAATTGAGTTAAAACTGTATGTATATGTAATGGCTACCTATCAAATATGTATATTAAAAACACAACTTTTTAATGTGATTCTTTTGTAATGTGTTTCTCAAAGACATTTCTGGCAGACATGGAGGTTCACAGGAAGATGGGTGAAGAAATGTTTGAGAACTTGCTGAAGAATCATATACAGGTTTGTCTTGAGATGATTACAAGAAAGAAGGGATTATAAGAACTCTACATGGATTGGAGTACTCACTATGCTGATTTTTCTTTTCACATTAACTTTAATATTAAAGAAGGGAAACATGGGGAACCATAACATGCATTTTTAAATGATGCTTTTATTTATCATTACATTTTACATTTATTCATTTAGCGGACACTTTTGTGCCAAAGTGTCCAGGTACAGGAACAATCCAGCATAAATTCAGACATGACATCTTTGGTGTGAGAGTTACAGGGAGTTCAACACATTCTTCTTAGTCATAGAAAAACACTATAGGTGCTACATTTATTGAAGGAAAAATATTGCATCACCTCTACTACTTGGATATCATTCATGCAATGTCTGTTGTGGTAGAATGTTAAAGAATCCAGCCTGTAGTTCCTTAAATGCAGTCAATTGATGGACGGGTCATATGACCTACAGTTCCCATGTGTACAACATACTAAATGTACTAAACACACATTTGCAAATTCTTAATGACATATTGATGAAAAATGGCCATTATTTTTTTATCATATGAACAAATACATTTATCTAGAGGCTAAGTTGCATTTGTTGCCTTCTGCAACCCTGAATATTACCTCAACATGTATTAAATGTTTTGATAAACAACTGAAGAATATGATATAAAACCATGTCATCGCTTACTTGGAGTAGTGCAATAAGAAGTTGCTGTGTTGGTCATGTGTAGATGCTTCAGTGTGAGAATGAGCAAATGGCTGCTCAGTGGTTGAGGATAGAAGATGACCTGCTTCGTGAAAGAGGGCTCTTTGGCCCCAGTCCAGGTGTCTTCATCAACCAAGGATGGATTCAGGATGCAGCAGAAGGACCCAACCGGACAAGATCTCGCATTCGCAGGAAAGCTCTACGGCGCTCAAAAAAGGTTAGCTATCTTCAGACAGCAACAGCAGTAGGTCTGCTGATAATTTACATTTATTCATTTGACACTTTTGTCTAAAATGACTTCCAGGTACAGGAAACAATCAAGCATTAGTTCAGAAATAATTGTGCTGTATATCACAAGTCTTGATGTATAACATCCACATATAGTAACATGCTCTTCCTATTCTAGATACCATCGCTGACATCAGGACTGTATACATATGTGAAAAGCAGCCTTGTAGAAGAAAGCAGAGGTGTAGCTGAACTCAGAAGTTCAGAATCAGGTAACTCAATCTTATATTCTTTTATTTTTATTTTTTTTATGTATGAAAACAAATATATTCATATGTCCATATACTTGTGACATAGAGACACATGAATATGTTTGTTTCAATACACTTTCAGGAAAAAATATATTTATATCATGTTTTTGGTATCATATACCAAAAACAATGTGGATTTATACATGCACATGTCTTACTGTTATTATCTCTTGCAAGTTGTCCTTGCTCTTAAATTGCTGCAGGCTAAATTGGCAGATATTTGTGGTTTTGTAATCTCACAAAATGCCAAATGGTTTTTGTGACTTACCATCTAGATTTAGACTAATGGCCAAGGGAGAAAATGGTGGGTTCTGGATCTTTAAACATTGCAGTAGGGTCTGCACTCAACAAATGACTAAGCAAGATGTTTTAGCTGCTTAAATATTTTTGACATTTAAAAGCAGAAGTGTTTTGAGTGTTAATAATGTTTTGTAACACATGAAACACTTTAAAAAGTGAAGTTAATTTTTCCTTTAATAAGGTGTGTGCATGTGTGTGTCAGAGCTTAGAATCCTGTGCGAGCCAGGCCGGGAGGCTGAAGAGGAGCCTGGCTCAGACTGTGAGCGACTGACCTTTTTCCCCTCACTGACGGAGGTTTCGACCCCTGCGGAGGACACCTCTGAACAGTGCACAGAAATTCAGCTCATACTGCAGCAGCTGGTCCCCAACGAGGAGGTGAGAGCAGCCAGTAGAGGCCTGTGACCTCAGATTGACTTTAGTTGTAACCCCTCCTCCGATTAGTAGTCAGTAGTTCTCCATTGTCTGACTATCCACTGCAGCACATGTGTAGTTTCATTATGGCAGGGGGACGTGATCTGACAGGCCTCTTCAGGGTAAACTGGGTAGTGAGCTCCTGACAGAAGTATTAATAAGGAGCAGTAGGGGGTGATGTCAGCTGTCGTGTTTTCATTTTGAAGGTGGTGAGTCCTGCTGTGCCGTTTGTTCGCCGAATGGTTCTCCGCATGCTTATTAATCCACATGCATGGTTAACAACTCCTTATCCAAAATCAGAAAAAAATGTGATGTTTAGCATTGGCAGGCTGTGCATGGAAAGAATCAAACACACATGCTTATAAAGAAAAGAATATGTCAGCTGACAATGTTTGTTAAAACAATATTGAAAAATATGTGGACTTTCGTACTTTTCCTACATTTTAGCACTTTTTGGGTGAAATGTGTTTGAACGCATAGTAAAGTTGCTTATGTGGCACCCTAGGATGCTTGCTCAGTTACCTTTTCACATCTTCAAAAGTATTCTGTCCTGACCTGAGACTGAGATCCAACCAGGTGTACCATACACTGGAACAAGACTTTAATCAATTAGTGTTTTGCTATTGTGTGTATGTCATTGATTAATTCTAGTAATAAACAGTGGGGCCCTCTCCATGATGCTCTGGGGGTGCTGGCACGGAGAGGAGCCTCTGATTTGATTTGTATTAATTGTGGAGAGGCTGCCCGTGCAGCAGGGCCCCATATGTTTGGGAGACATGGTCCCAAGGGCCCGGAGCTGTGGAGCCGGGGCCGAGGCCAGGTGCAGACGCATGGTGTGAAATGAAGGGAGACAATAAAATGAACCGTGGATAATTGTGGGGTTTTGTTAGGAAACTGCCTGCGGTGCTTCAGCCTTTTTCCCAAACAGGCCAGTCATCCATGGTCTTGGTTCTGTTGCTTTGTTTCACCACCATTTTGTTTAGATAATGAAGTGGTAACAGTGATCAATCAGAGAGAGGGCCGTACCTCTTTGACATTCCAGCTTCAGAGCACGGGGTTAGAAACATGTGCTGCAGGCTATGTACCCATCAGTTAAAAAATATAGCTTAACATGGAGGTATTCACATTAGCATTATTCATTCATCGAGCGTTCTCATGCCTTTCTCAGATCCAAAATTAGCTTTAACCACTTTTAAACTGCAAGGGCACATATCCACTTTAAAACCTTCCTTATTAATACATTACTTGGATAATAGTTATGTAATAGTTACCAAATAATTATTTTAAACCTTAAAAATGTAATCATAGGTCTCCAATTTACCCTTTCAGTTTGTTATTAGTTATACTGCTTTTTCAGATTTGTGTCATCACAAACTTATATCCATATTGAAAGCATTTGATTTTTAAAGTGAAGATGGGTTCTTGGCTTGAGTTTAGTGGTTATATTAAAAAGCTTTAATGGATATAGGTATTTATGAATAGCTTCTTTAAACCAAAATCTTAAAACTGAACACAACAAAATGATTTTGAACAGATTTTTAAAGACCCATGATTTAAAGTGTTTTACTACAAATAATATGTGCTGCAGGCTAAATTGGCAGATATTTTTGTGGTTTTGTGACCTCACAGAATGCCAAATGTTTTTTATGACTTACTATCTAGATTTAGACTATATGGTCAAGGGAGAAAATGGTGGGTTTTGGATCTTTAAACATTGCATTTAGGGCCTGCACTCAACAAATAAGATACTTAAGATACTTTAGCTGCTTAAACATTTTTGACATTTTAAAGCAGAAGTGTTTTAGCATTTTAATAATTATAATTACTAGAAGTGGTTTACTAAATAAAATATTTTGGCACCTTTATTTTTAGTAGAGTACTTAAAATCATTGTTTTTCCTGCCCCAGGTCAAAGCCAAACAGTGTGTTGCTGTAGTCAAAGGACATATGTTGGCAGAGGGGGTGCTATTGTTTGGAAAGGCAGATTTGTATGTCTGTGAAGGCTTCACCCTCACCTCCAATGGAGAGATATGCTGTGGGAAGCACCATCCCACCAGGTAAAGCTGATGTTGTCTCTGTTCCTCCTCATGTCTTCTGTCACTCATCCTTTGAGTACCACTTTTGCCCTTACAACAATCAGCATTTATTTCTTCTCAATTTACTGTCAATTATGAGATATGATATTACCATGCAGTTTAATAATAAGCTGATTTTTTTTGCCAGCTAACATTTTTTTTAATTCCTTAGAATTTTTCAGCTACCAAAACTAAATACTATTGTAATTTTTACTTTTAGTTTAGCACATCAAGGTAATTTGCACATAATGTACCTGTTATAAAAGTAACTGAACACATGGTGCTCTTTCCTCTACCTGCACCTTCTATTACCTGTTCCTCTATTTTGTCAATAATGACAATAATGAATTTAATGCCAGCAGTCATTGCTCCCAGTATTTTTTGATGTGTGTGTGTGTGTGTGTGTGTGTATGTGTGTGTATCAGTGTGAGGGACTCCTTTATTTGTGGCATGCTGAAGAAGGA
Source organism: Lepidarchus adonis (assembly GCA_037576955.1). Lineage (NCBI taxonomy): Eukaryota > Metazoa > Chordata > Actinopteri > Characiformes > Lepidarchidae > Lepidarchus > Lepidarchus adonis. The sequence goes on from JBBIGC010000145.1 coordinate 16,641,635, forward strand.
ACAGAGCTCAGTAAGCCTGGGTTGCAGACGCTGGCCATACGAGGACATTAAAGATGCTCGTTTCATGCGTTTTCTTCTTGAGGTGAGACTTTATTACTGAACTACTGAGGTTCAGAAGTTGTCCCAAGTCGAGTTATAATTTTCTCTAGTGCAGCGCATTGGTATTAAGAGGAGAAGCAATAGCAGTTCTTCCATTTTTTTTTCTTTTTCAGTACTGATACAAAGTAAAGTCTGATACTGGTTTAACCATGAATAAATTAAGCTTTAACTGAAGTACTTCTTTTAGTATTGGCATCTAAAAGTACATATGCTGAATCTGCGCAAACACTCTACATGATCTACAAAACTGCAGCTTGTTTTATTTAATGACCCTTTTATGCAGACATGTGCAAAAACTTTGTGAACCTTTTCCCTAATTTAATTTGCTAATTTAAGTTGCTTTGTAACATACAAATATGAAAATTTACACTATGCTATGTTATTACCCCAGTGCTCAGTATTGGATAAACATATTTGGTTCTTCTGGACTAATTTAATTGCTTGCATTCTTGCAATTATTTATTTCTGTTTTTCTTTTTTTCTAATTCATTTGGTCTTACTGCTGACTTAATATAGTTTTAGTCTTCTTTTTTTTTTTTTAAACCTAGCTTATGTTAATTTTTTATCTCCTATCTTTCAGTCTGGAGCAGTTCAGGATTCATTTCACTGTGTGTTGTACTTGTATAACTAAGCATGTGACAAATAAAAATCTTGAAACAATTTCTCAAATTTAAATGTTTAATGCCTGGTGGGGTTTTTTAATGACTCATCTGTTTTGCAAAACTGTCTTGTATGAGTATCTGTGTTGTGTTTCACATAGGAAAATGCCATTGAGATCTTCATGAGGGGTGGGTCTTCTGTGTTCCTGGTGTTTGTGAACAAAGACCACATTGGGGCTTTTAAGAGGTAAAAACAGGGAATGTAAATGCTGGTCGATGAATACAGGTATTTGTGGTTAGACTAGGTAGCACCAGATTGATCTTTCTTTTTCTCTCTCTCTAGGTTGTGCTGTGTAGTGCCTTCATTAAAGGGAAGAGGGGTGACTGAGGCTATGCATAATGTCAGGTAAGTGTCTCTGTTCCTCTGTGGTTTCAAAGATCTATCATCTCTCCCTAAGCTCTTTCCCCTAGAAACAATGCAGTTACTGCACACTGACAGCCAAAAACAGATTGTGAGGTGACCACTTCTGTTTAAAGGCTTCTGGGAAAGGCGTTGTAAATGATTGGCAAAAAAACCTCCACCTTCCGATCAATATGCTGAAACACATCAATAACCGCTGCCTGAAGTATTGGGAGTTTTCAAGAATTTTACTTTGTAAGGCAAAACTGCTAATATGCTTGATTTAGAATTATTAATTGGTGTATCAATTATTTTAGTTTTTTTTTTTTGTCATCTTAATACAATGTACCACACTTAATACAATGTACCACACTATAGAAATGTGTGGTCTTATTGCTTTTCCTGCTGTTGTGTACAGGTAGTCCTCAAGTTATGCTGGGGTTCCGTTCCTCCGAATGTGATGTTAAACAAATATCACCATAAGTCAGAGCTCAGAACTATAATGCTGGCATATATTTATTAAACATGAGCAAGTAGCACTCATACAGCAAACACAAGTCTCTCTCATAGGCATTTGTTGTGGGATATGGCGTGTTTCATGGGGAGCAATGCATTGTGGCCTATGTCTGGTGTGGTTTAAAGACAGTGGGAGTCATAGTCAGTGACGAGAGCGCGGGTAAAATAAACACATGGATCACATACACAACAGTAATGAAGTGAAACTGTTCCTGACATTTACTGTAGAGTCTTACGCATACGCTTGGGAGCCATAATGAAGCAACACAAACGAAAGACAGCAACTGGCACAACACCTTCTCTCTCATATAGCGCATCCTAACACTAAGTGTATTCGTTCAACAACTAGTTCCCGCGCAAAATATTTAGGTCACAAATGCAGTGTAAACGAATGTTTAAAGGCAGAAAGCAACGTAACCATGACTCTTCATATGTCGAGTGCAACATAACATGAGGACCCCCTGTATCCATTACAACATAACACGAGGACCCCCTTTATTAATTAAATTTAAAGACTAAATTACATTAACTCTTTTTAAGGGGAGGATTTGAACAGTGTGGACTGCAAGTTGTTCTTGCGTGTTTGTATGTATGTATGTATGCAATTATTTGGATTATGACAAATACTTTAATAGATGTGTAAATTACAGTTGTAAAGTATTTTATTTGAATATAAAAATGCACATAAGTGATCATTCTGTCAGCAGGTTGGGCAGGCCTTTTTTGAGCAGAATGAGGTGAGGCAGTGGTTTATCGCCAGAGCTCCTGACTGCGCTGTGCCACTGAGTTTGGTGTGATCAGTCCTGAGAAATGACCCGTCCTCTGAGACTGATCAAAAAACCTTTTCCGTTTCAATTGCTGTTTCTCCAGGCAGAGCTTACACAGATCCCCCTCTCTCACCAAATATACCCCCTCACTTGCTTTGATATCCTTGGTGTTTCCTTGACCGTAAGCCATGGGGTTGCGTTTCATGTTGATTTTCTGTAGGTTGGGCAGCACTTGAATGCATTGTGGAACTGCAGTGAGTTGGTTATCGAATAGGCCCAGCTCTCTCAGGTTGGTCAGAGTGGCCATGGTCGGGGGGAGAACAGTCAGTCGGTTCATGCCCAGATTTAGTGTCTGCAGGTTCCTCAGGTTGCCTAGGTCAGCAGGTAAACCGGCAGAGCCCAGGATGTTATTACACAGGTTGAGATGACACAGGGTCTCCAACTGTCCAATGCTCTTTGGCAGCTGCTCGATATAGTTGCTGTGGAGGTCCAGGCAGCGGACGTTAGTGAGCTGGCCGATAAAGTCTGGTATCTTCTTTAGCTGATTACGGCTCAGGTCCAGTTCCTCCATGTCAGTCAGTTTCAAGAGGCATTTGGGAAAAATTTCAATGCCCATGTTGCTTAGATCTAGCCGCCATTTACCTTCAGGAGTCATCCTGAGGGCATTCTTGGCCACTTTAAAGGTGATATTTTTGCCCTTTGGTCCACCCTTCTTCCCTTTAGCCATGGTGCTGTGTAAATACAGATTAATGGTTAAGCCTTTTTCACACCAGTGTCAACCTGATTATGTGTTAACTTGATCTGTGTAATTATTATCTCAAGACCTAATATCTTTAACTAAACATGCAAACTTAATGACAAAACAATTCAGTTATTTACATAGAAGTGGTGGTATTGTGTAGGCCCCGAGGCACTTCAGAAGAAAATGTGAAGTCTTTTGGGAATAAGCAGGGTGTAATGTTTACACTCAAGCTCACTCACCCGTCTCACCCTAAAGGGATCTCTTAAGATCACACTGCGCTCTAATTGAGGCTAATACTAGATAACAATGAGGACAAGAGCAATGAATGTAAATTCTGGGGAAAACAAATGACTGTTGCTGGTGAGGGTGGGAGCTGCTTGTGTTACAGCTGATTGATCCAGAGTGCTTTCACAGGCTGTACGATTGTGCGGACGGAGTCAAATCAGTGCTTTGATAAATGACACTCTGGGAAGTGATTTAAAAACCGCACACCTCACACCTTCCTATTAAAAAGAAGAGTGGCTGCATTGTAAGCCCTTCGGGCCCTTTTGCGACTCATTAATCATATTCAAGTGCATATAGATACAAGGCTAATATGGTTTAGCTTGTTTCTATTAGAATTTTATGTGTGAATCCTTCGTATCCGAACTTGCAATTATAGAGAGATGACCAATGGGATGATCCATCTTCATGTGTTTAAAAACAATCACCCAGACTGAATATTGGGAATCATTTATATGTGTACATATTTTTGTAATGTACAAGATGTTTCAGTCCTCAATTAAGGTAATAGTCCTCCTTACAGCATTGTAAAGCATCTTTTGATGTAAACGGAAGATGTAAGAAATGTTCTGAAATATACTCAAAGTATTACACCTTTTGTTGTACGAGGTACGACTTTGGTGATCATGAATTATACATTTTAATCCTAAAATGATACAATCATTATCCAAAAAATTAACTGTTGTACAGTTATTACTTTTTCATGCCATGGATAAGATGGTTTTCTGCAAACCAAAATCTGACACTGCTAAAAGATTGTACATTAGCAAATGAAATTAGAAACCAATTACTTGTTAAATTAAATTAAATTTATTCAGATATTCAGAATGACATTATCTGATATTTCACAATATACTTACCAACTTCATATGGCAGTTGTGTATGACTGGTGAGTAATGTGGTCACTGGTCAGTTAATCCTTGTTTGAATCCGAGTAATCTAGCCAGTCTTGTCCGGGAATAATTCACGCCTGTTCCAGAATAGGAATTCTTTCATTTGTTACTGTTACTCCTGAATTTCTAATAGGCTTTACATTTCCAGCTGAATTGATGAGCGGCAAACCAAAGTTTACAGAAACTGAAAATGCTTCTTCATTCGACCATGTCAGAGAAGGGAAAAAGCTTTGTCCTGTTGTAACTTTGTTGCTTAGCAACACATGCCTGAGGTACGGAGCGTTTATTGTCCTTTGGCTGGACCTCCCCCTAAACAAAAAAAAGAAAAGAACTGTGACAATTTGCATTTTAGGCTTCTGTGAAATGTATTTAATTCATCCCAACTTAGAATTTCAGCTGATGAGTAGAATGTCATTTTTTTAATACCCTTCAGATCTTTAGGTTATCTACAGGTTGTTCGGAACATACTTTTGTTGATCCTGTTTATGCTGTAGAACACTATCAACAAACCACTTAACTCCTGCTGTTCTGCAAATGTACTTTACTTGAATAAACATGCATGAAGAATTTAACCTTTGGTGTGAAGAAGCATTTTAAAGACATGCGAAAGTCTAAGTGCCTCTAATTGATATAAGTTATGAGCTTTATTAGTTTTGCACTAAGGGAAAGAATTTCTACATCCCTTCAACACAAAGCAGTATATTTCTCCATTAACTCTTACCACTTGAGTGTTATAGTAAAAACCCATAGATGGCACCATTTCCTGCTTCATGGTAGAATTGCACTGAATATGTGAAATCTTACCTTTCCAAGGGCAAGAATTGTGTTCCTTATGTCTCTGTTCTGTGCTCTTGAACAGCAGTTTCTTAACACAGAACCTTCCATCTCTTTCTGCTCTGGGCCCTGTTGCCATGCAACCACAATACGATCTGTATTGATGTCGCTGGTTAATGCCAAAATCCAAATCTTTTGAGCTTAGACTCCCTCCAATTTTTCCAAAGTAACATAATCGTTCTCTGGTTCAAATGCATTTAAAATACTTCCATTAACTTGTCTCATGTATTTAACAAACTGATTTTATTATTTTGTTTTGGTACAGAAAGACAGCAGCACTTGAGAAGACTGCTCTGATTAAATGGCAGGTAAAGTTTGTTCGACTTGATTGATTGATTAATTAATTGATTTATTTATTTCTATAAAGCATGCTATTGTACACTAGCTTATGTCAAATCATTAGCCTCTATGAATTGCAGATCAGTATTATTGGGAGTACATGATTTGCTTTTTGAATTTTTCTGTTTTTCTTGTTCTTGTCATTATTTTTTTTTTGCAGAAAGGAGAAATGAGCAACTTTGAATACCTCATGCATTTGAACACATTAGCTGGAAGGACATACAATGATTTGATGCAATATCCAGTGTTCCCATGGGTTCTGGCGGATTATGAATCAGAGGTAACTTTTATTCATCTGACTGTCTGTTTGATTATCTATTTATTCATCAGTCTATATACACATCTGTATATTTGTCTATATAACAATCAGATATGCACTGATGCAATTTTTTCTATATTGCTACAGAATTAAATTTCACAAACTCAGGGTATTGACTAATACTAAGTAAAATGGAACAGGAGTAGTAACATAGTAATAACATACTAAGTAAATTAGCCATTGTACCAAACATGTGATCACAACTCTCACAAAGTACAGGCCAGTTTAGAGACTGCGACATGATTTCAGATGTTCATTCATACCATAACCCTAACCCAACTGTGCAGCTTTGCTTCCTTCCTTGTAAACTTAATGTCGAAAGTTCTTAATGTAAAGAAAGTTTATAATATTTCAGTGTTGCATTTTATAATAACTAAGGCTAAAAGCTTAATTATTTGACTTGAATGCATCTAACTACAGTTCAAATACTAATTTCAATAGTGGTGTCTAGCCAACATATTACCCTAATGCACCCATACTAAATTGAACTTGAGTAGACATTATCCTGATTAACTTTTTCTTATGGGACAATCTTCATGTTCTTGTTGAGTTTGATTGTTTTATTACACTCTTTGCTTGTTAGACACTGGATTTGTCATCGCCTACATCATTCAGGGATTTATCTAAACCCATGGGGGCACAGACTGAGAAAAGGAGAGAGAAGTTCATTCAGAGATACCATGAAATAGAGAGTAATGATGGTAAGACTTGGTATGGTAACCAAATCTGGCATTGTTTACTAGATAAATAAAGCACATTCATTTATTTTAGTGACTGACATCCAACTTTCACTGCGAACTGATTAAAAGTAATTATCATTCTCGTACTATGTTAAACTGTAAGAAGTTGATGAATTCTTTTGCTGTGTACAGTGTCTTTGAGTGTTTTGAAAGGTGCTTTTTTCAAATAAAATGTATTATTATAATTATTAATGTTGTTGCAGGAGATCTGTCTGCACAGTGTCATTACTGCACACACTATTCATCAGCCATGATAGTGTCATCCTACCTGGTTAGGATGGAGCCTTTCTCTCAGACTTTTATCTCTCTGCAGGTAAAGCTCTTTCATTTGATTTCTCTTTCTTACTTGTCATTGACTAGACCACGTCAGGATTTTATGGGATTTTTTGTCAGATAATGTGGTACTGAGCATGGTGTTTCATTTTTAAATTGTTAAAAAAAAATTGAGCTTCACTCTAAAAAAAAGAAAAACTGTGGTGTGTCAGTATGTCTCCTACAAAATGCAATTTTGCAAATAAGCTTACTAAATAAAAGGAGTTCCATTATTTTTGCCTTGTTGGGATTTGCAAGAACTGTTTTGTTTTTGCAAAAGTGAATTAAAGTGAGAATTTTAATATATATGCAAATAAATTCTCCCACATCAGTGATGTGCAAAACCACATTTTGTTCTTTAAAAATATCTTATTTATAGAGTAGCAACCAATTGATTAAAATAAAATGTCATGCATATTTAATAGCACACAATACAAATATTAGGATGACGCTTCACAATGATATTTTCCACACACAAACAGCTTTCTTCTGTACAGTAATATTCATAACAAGATTTGGGGCACTAACTGCATTTGCTATGTACAGTATTTATTACTTTCATTCAATGAGGGTAATCTATTTACTGCAAATTACATACGTTTTTCATAGATTTCCATCAGGAATTAAACCCATGAAAAAAGCCAGTCAGTTTTGATGAATTGAACTGTATGTCTCTGGACACCTTCAGAGCAGCTTCCTCTAGATTGTAGCGTGTAAACAACAATATACCATTGTGCTGTACAATACTGTTTTTATTCTTAGCTATGATTGTGGTTTTACATTAACTAGTTTAGTTAATTTAGCTTTTTTTCTCAGAGTGATGCCATTGCTTCTGTTGTTGTCATTGTGCAGGGTGGGTCATTTGATGTTCCTGAGAGAATGTTCCACAGCATACAGAAAGAGTGGGAATCAGCTTCTACAGACAATATGAGTGATGTGAGAGAGCTCATTCCAGAATTTTACTATCTCCCAGATTTCCTCGTCAACTCCAATAACTTTGAGCTTGGTAAGACCCTGACGTTGGGGTACAAATAACAAGAAAACTGATTAACCAAATCAGTGAATAATATCAAGCATGCAAAGTATTCTTTTTTTCTGTGATAAAGATCAGATGTACCTGCGCAAGTTTTTGATGGCAGTTACACTTGACATTTGATTGTGATTACAGGTTGCATGCAGGACGGAACTTCGCTAGGAGATGTGGTTTTGCCACCATGGGCTAAAGGAGACCCACAGGAGTTCATCCGGATGCACAGAGAAGTCAGTAATCCATCTTAATAGTTTCAGTCAGTTAATAACTATCAGGACATTGTCAACATTGGCAGCTTATGTCCTCTCGGTACCACTTTGCACTTCCCTCTAATCGAGGCTGTCGCCCCTCATATAATACTGCACATTGCAGAGAAAAGTAACAAAAAATAAATTTGACATGGCATTTGTATTCTGTATAAACACCTTTTGGCATTTGTATGCTGCTAGATGCATTTTTAAAAGAGTTAAATGCTTTTGGCTCAGCTCTGGTTCATGCTGTTGTGTAGATAATAGGCACTTGTTGAGTTCATCAAGAAAGCCCCATTACTCTACTTAACGCCATTGTCATTACGTGATAATAGGGCCAATTCAGCACAAGCACAATATCTGCACTCTCTCATAACTCCATTACTGTAGCCTGCTGCTTATTGGAATAAATGCTTTCTTTTTCTCCATGCTATGTCTGCAGGCATATAAGGGCAAGGCTTTATCAGTTCCCAATCTACTGAGCAATATTTTGTATCCAGATCACACAAAATGAGCTATTTTGTCTGCTCATTCTCCTTCCTATGCAAACGAACTAAAGACAATATAGGGACATTCTACTACATTTGTAATAGTAGTTACTATTGCTTGGCCCCCACCCACCAGCACACCATTTTGAAAATAGTCTTATTAGGACTGCTTTAGCCCTCATGCCACCTTCAGCAAAACTTCATTGCATAAGCAAGAAGACAAATACTGAAGAAAAATATTGAGATTTTTAGCTTCTTTTTTCATGATACTGAAGATCAGATGTTTTGAATGTAATTACAGATTCAAGTGTAATAAAAGTTTGTTGTTTTTATAATCATACAGATATTATACCTGCTTTGCATACAAATTTCTATTTTAGCATAATAAAAGTTTCTTGAAGCCCATATTATTTACCAGGTAAAATTTTTACTGTGGGATAGTTCAGCTCTGGCTACGTGTTTTTTCCAGCCAGATGTAGTCATTGACTTTGTGTGGCCTTTTTATAGGCTCTGGAGAGTGACTATGTGAGTGCAAACCTGCACCTGTGGATTGATCTGATCTTTGGATACAGACAGCAGGGGTTGTCTGCAGTGGAGGCCCTGAACACCTTCCATCCTTACTTCTACACAGACAGGCATGACACAGAGAGCTTAAAGAACCCACTAAAGAAAAACACAATCCTTGGCTACATCAGCAACTTTGGTCAGACCCCCAAACAGGTGCTCATTGAGAGAAACTACTTAAAAACAAAGACCACATTTAAGTACTGCATTGAGGAACTGACATTACATACACTCACACACCCTGTATCTGTCATTCAGTTTTTTTCTCTAACCATCACTTTTAATCAGCTGACTGTCATGCTTCCTATATTAATTAGAATCTCGACACTTGTATTAATAATATTATTTTCAATTTCATGTACCAAAATAGTAAGGACCAAAAGGGAGATTACTGTAACCCATACAAAATGTATTCATTTATTTAGTTCACTCAGACTCAAAAACAGTAAATCTCTGTGTAATTTTAAGAATGTTTTTCTGTCTGACATTTTCGTCAGTGTTTAGGTAAACATAACTAAGTATAATATCTGTTGGAACCAATGCAGTTCACAGCAATAATCAGCTCGTCAGTATCTTAACAGCTGGGCCCTTTAGATAAAGGAACAGTCATTAAGATAATAAATGTTTATTTGCCAGCTTTTCACAAAGCCTCACCCCAGCCGTGCTGCACACAAGAGCTCTACAGGCAAGGAGGCACCCGGAGCCAATCACATCACTCCATTCTTCTTTAGACTGGAAAAACTGAAGCCCTCAGCCCAGCCCATAAAAGGTACAGAACTTTCCACCATGACTGAGACTTCAAGAGGAAATTATGCAGAAGTGTTTTTGAGAAATACCCTCATTTAATCATTCTTAGCCACCTTATTATTTTATCCCATGCTCAATTATTTTTTTACAAGATGGGGCCATGTCCGCTGGGAACAATAGGAGTTGCAGTGAAGATGCTGGCTAGACTGTTCATGGGCTAATTTTCTCAGGCAGAGGGGCAGCAGCTCATTCTATTTGTTAGGCGCATCTTGATGATGCTGCCACTGAGGCTTATTTAATAATCTGAATATCCCAAAAGGGTCTCTTTGGAAAATGAGATGAAAATTCTATCTCTCTCTCTCTTTCTCTCTTCCTCTCACTGACTCATTCACTCACTCTGCAACTATGTGATGTTTTCTTTTTTCATCATACACTTCACTTTGTCATCGTTGTGATCCGGAAACAAAAATCTTTTATTATAGCAATTTCCAGTTATGGTATTTGGTCAATTATATTTTATGGGTTTTTTTTTTGTTTGTTTTTTTTTTTTTCCTTAATGTTGACAATTTGAGTGGCTAATTCAATAGGAAATGAGTAGAGACTGGTGTATGGATGTCAGGAGACACTTTGATTACATAATCTGCCATTTACTGTAATGCTGAGCTGCTATGAAAATAATACTGCCCCTCTGTGGATCTACTCAGAGCTGTTGCATGGACCAGTCGGTCAGATTGTTTGTGGAGAGAAAGACGTGTTGGTTGTGGAGAAAAACAAGCTGATTATGCCTCCTCTCTGGAATACATACTTCTGCTGGGGTTATTATGACAACACATGCTCGTTTGGGAATTACACAATAGAGAAGGTTTTTATATGTTTCATTCATTCATTTATTTATTCAGCCATTCATTCATTCTTTCACTGACATTCTGAAAGTGCCTGCTAAATCTTGGTTTGTTTTGTGTATATTAGGGATTTGCTGTGTGGGAAGATCTGTCAGACTGGGGTGAGACTGTGTGTGCTGTCTGTCCAAATGGTAACACCCTCATCACAGCAGGGAGCAGCACAGTTGTGTGTGTGTGGGACGTCTCTATCAATAAAGACAAACTGAAGCACATGAAACTCAAACAGGTCAGCCACACACAGCAATAGTTTATGAATTTGATTCAGATTATTACAGCTGTCATAACAAATTAGCTTCTGGCTTCATTTTTTTATCTACACAATGTTGATTCTAATCAAAGTTTTTGAGTTTGTTTTAGTTAGATCATGGGCAAGTTGTTGTGTGTGGTAATTGATTATACAGTAATCACTTTGAGTAAAGATTATGCTAAAAAAGGTGTATTCCTTTAAAGAACCATTGCTGGGTTCTTTTGAGGATTAATTAAGGTTCTGCTGTGGCCACTATTATTATGGCATGACATTTAGAATGTTTTGTCTATTTTTCAGGCTTTATATGGACACATAGACACCGTTACATGTGTGGTAGCATCGGAGGCCCACAGTGTGATAATCAGTGGCTCTCAGGACCAAACGTGCATATTGTGGGACCTGGAGGAGCTCAACTACATCACTCAGCTACCTGCACACTCTTCTGGTGTGTCTTCATTGGCCATCAACGATTTGACCGTGAGTTTACATGCATAGATTTTCCTCCTGCCCTCTTAGTCCTTTTGTATTATCACATAAGGAGCCACACAGCACCATGGACTGGACCACTGTTCTGAGTAATTGTAGTGGCACTGTCAGTGCTTTTTGCCACACAGACAAACTGGGGATATTCCAAAACCATCTAGCATGTTGAGGAAGGGGAGGGCACATCCTTCCCTCCACCCTGGAGCCAGAGCTCTCACACCCCTTCGTCTGGTTCATGTCTGGAGCAGGGGAAATGAATTCCTGACATTGTATTGATAAATGATACTGACATGAATTATGGCCACTTTCAGATGTCTTCCTCTTTTTTAATGCGTATACAATGTTTACATCAGTCTTTCCGAATAGGAAGAAAAATTGCCTGAACTTTTCAAATCCAGGCATGCCATTTTAGGAGGGTGCATGATTTGCCAGTGGTCAAATATATTGTTCACTGATAAATGAGAAAATTTCATTATTATGACCAGCCCCATACTTTGATACCCAAAGATCACACAAAAGGAGGTTTGATCATGTATCCAGGCAGAAATGCCTCAATACAAGTCCTTGGGCAAGACTTTATCGACTATTGCATGCTTCTCTGGATAAAAGAAGGACCTGGCTCCAATAGTGGAAAGTCTAGTTTGAAGGATGACCAGAAGATTATTACTAGTAGACCGTTCAGAGTAAGCAGGGGAGTAAGGCTCATGATAGTTTAAACTGAATACGTAACAGCTAACCAGTGTAGATAGCAAAGGATGGGGGTGATGTGAGTATTATTGCGGACTTTACCAGTAGAGTTTTGAATATACTAAAGTTTAAATTAAAAAACAGAATTAAAAATAACATGGGCTGATTGTGGATATGTCCATATCATCAAGCATGCACTCACACACTTAACTGTAATAACATATTCTCTCCTTGGTTGTCTTTTACAGGGTTGTCTTTTTTGCTGATACTGAAATTTAAACACTAGTTATAATGTATCTATGTAAACTTTAGGATTCTTGCATCTCCTGCTTGTCACTTGTCACAATCCATCAATAATGGTGCATGAAAATGTGTGAACCCTGTAATATTTTCTAGATTGTAAATCTGATTTTGAAACAAATCCTAAAAGTACATGAAGAAAACCTACTTGAACAAATGAAACAAAAAATATTATATTCAGACAGATTATATACAAATGAAGGAAATTCAAGCAGAATCTTGTCACGTCTGTGAAATGTGGTGGGAGGATTCTGGTTTAGGCCTTTTTTGCTGCATCTTTTCCTGCACCTGAACATCTTGCCATTACTGATTAAACAATTAGTTCTGAATTAAAATGTTTATACATTGCAACATGCAGATACATTATTGTCTTTTTTTTCAATAAATACATGACCAAATATAATAATTATAGTTTTGTTTCTTTAACTAGGTTTTCTTTGTCTACATACGTTTAGGGACCTGTATGAAAATCAGATGTGTTCACACATTCAAAACTAATCTAGAATATTTTAAAGGATTCACAAACTTTCAAGCACTGCTGTAGGTGCATTGTTTTTTTTTCCTTTGAAACCCTTTCTGTCTTTTTTTTTCACCTCCTAGGGTGAGATTGTGTCATGTTCAGGGACAAATCTGTACCTGTGGACGATGAAGGGACAGCTGCTGGCCTCTGTAAACACCCCATATGGGCCAGAGGGCAGCATCCTGTGCTGCTGCTTCACACAGAAGTATGAGTGGGACTCGCATAACGTCATCATCACTGGCTGTGCAGACGGCATTATTAGGGTTAGTGCCCTATAATTGAAATCATAGGAGCTGTGAACTTTTTGCTTTAGGCATTCTTGATGATTAAACCACATGATGAGTTTTTAAATGAGAATAGTTTTCAAACAAGTCGCTTCACTGTGTAGGTAATAAATCTTTGTTTTTTCTGTTTAATAGTATATAGATAATACTCCTGCAAAATATTCAAATATGATGACTATGGTATTGAAAAGTCCTCACAGGCTACAATATGAACTCCCAAGGAAGCCATGATAGTAACATATGCTCACTTGAGATGAGCTAAGAGCAGTTATTAAATCAAAATGGTTTCTAAATTAGGCATCAAATTGGAGCATGGACCTATGCTACATCAATGGCCCACAAGATTTGATTTATGATTATAGCCTCTATTGCGTTTGATTTTTTTTTTTTTCTTCATTAGCTGTGTGACTCTCTTGCAGATATGGAAGACTGAATATACAAAGGTACAATTACCTGGACATGAGCATTCAGAGTCTCTGGGGCATGGTGTATCTACGGCTGCAGAGGACACAGGTAACACTAATACACTTCACCTTAACAACAGCATTGAACAGGAGTCTGGATTTTCTCTAGTCTTCTGATGCCTCTGGCTCTGCTGGATTAGATTGTCTGCTTATAAGACTCTTTCAACCTTGAGCATCTCTAATGCATCTAATGCAACGGTCCATGAAAAAAAATATAGCAAAAATGTTCTTCTAGTATTGAGAAAAACAACACTTTGATATGATAAAAGTGGCTATTTTTAATATCCATGTAATGTATGAAATGAAATAGCAGGAATCTAACACACGGCATATTTCAAAACCATTGCCTGTGAATCTAATTATACTGTATCTACTCTTAAGTGTCATGGCTGAGACTTGGAGCCGGAAGTTTGACTCTGAGGGATCGAGAGAAAAGTTCATAATTGTGCACTGTTTGTGCAAGGCATTAGGGCTAGCTGCAAGGAATTATGGGGCAAAGTTATTAAACATACAGCCGGTAAACACTGATGAGCAATTTCGCTGATGTAGGCATGCAATTTAGAAAGCAATAATACCCAAATCCAATTTGGTGCACATTGGTTACAGCACAGCGTCAGAGCATATAAGTATCACAATGCACAAATTAAATTGGGGGAACTCTTTGTAACAGTGAAGGCTTTATATTAGATGTATTTTTCTCAATTTAACAACATGCTGACCATTAATAAAAGCAGCGGCTCATTTCTCACTCTTCTGCTTGTGTGCTTCTTTCAGAACGCAGCACCACAAGGTGGGAGAGACACCTGGTCTTATGTCGAGAACTGAACCGAAGCCAAGCCATTTCCCGTCGCCGCTACAAAAACAACCCTGCCGTCACTGCACTAGCCATCTCCAGGTATAGCTGAATGGCCAGTCTCTTTTGCAAAGAGTTGTGAATATGATGCTTGATTTAATGGATTTACTCTATTGAAATTGAATCAATTAAGAATGAATATTATTTTCTGGGACTAGCCACTCTCTTTAACCCATGAACCTCATTTGCATGTCAGCATTTTGAAGTTCAGTATTTATAAACAGGATGGAAATAATACAAAATCATTTAACTGTTATGAAGTTATATATTATAAATGTTTTGGATTTAATCATTTTCTATAACACACAGGTCATGATATAAATGTCAGTGCTCAATCTCTTTCCTGTTTGAGTACAAATTATGGAAAGCTTGACCACAAAATCAAATAAACATTGTTAAACACTAAACAAAGCGTTTAGGTTTAAACAGTGATGTTCATTTAATGTTACAGTCAACCCCCCCAAAATGTATTCTCAAACAGTACTCTAATCAAGTGTTTATAAAAGTAAATTGTCTGCCTGTGTGTCTGTCTGTCTGTGTGTGTGTGTGTGTACTTGCATGTGCAGGACTCATGGCACACTGCTGGTAGGTGATGCCTGGGGAAGAGTGTTCAGCTGGACATGTGAGGGCTAAAAACTGTCAACTGAGCATCGATCACTGCTCACAAACCATTCATTCAGATGTGTCGCCCCCCCACCACACACACACACACACTTACACCCCACTGCTGACTTCACAAACCCGGACACACAGCATGCTGGGTTTGAGGGATGACGCACACTTTCTTGGACTTGAGGAGACACGCTGGCCAGAGCCAGAAACAAGACACTGCTTATTTAAGAAACAAAAGATGCTACAGGGTTTTTTCCCCAGTCTGAGCCACACTGAGAATCAGTTTTACTGTAGAGTAGGTTTTCCCCTCCTTCATCTCCCTGGCTGATCTTGAAGCCAAACCATGTTTATTTTAGAAACATCGTCCTGCTGGAGTTTCAAGGCCAGCTGTCTTCAATCCTTGCATTACCTTAGCTGTAGGTTTGAGTTTTTCTTTTCTAGGCCGTTTTTGTTTGGTCAGCTCTTATGTTGTAGGAACATATATCTTCCACTGAGCAGCAGGCTTCTGCTCCCAGTTCCACTCTACAGTTTGGTTTCTATGGAATCATAAATTGCTGTTTTGAATTGTGTAAATCTATGTGAATGCAATTTGCATTATGCACATTTTGCTGCACTAGGTCAACATTAAATGTTTCCACATTTTTTCAGAGGAAGGTTTGCTTTTGTCTTGTGATAATTCAGTTGATTTTGCATTGACAGCCTTTTAATCTGTAACTGAGTATGAATAAAGATGTTTACACTTAGTTCCTGTGGTCGTAATGTCTCTGCTCTTTTCGTGGAATTGTACAAAACCGAAGGGCTGAATCAACCTTCCTCAGCCAGTTCCCTGCAGTGGGAGTAGGAGTTCCCTGCAGATACCAGAGAAGACTTTGGTTTAGATTTTGGTCTACAGAAATGTAAAGCAAGCACTTTTGTCATAGATATTTATAATGTCCCTGACCCACTTAGCCGTTTTTGTTCAAGAGAACTGTCGTTTGTGTCTTATACCCAGCTTTTTCAAAATATTTTGTTGTCTAGGATTTAATAGCCCGTCTCAGACAACCTGTCTGTGCTATGCATGTCTAAACAATTCTGTGTTTTTAAATACCATAACCACAAGCATGGATTGACACCATAGCCAGCCTCACTCCCATCATTAACTAACCACAGTTTACTGTGCAAGTTACATTTTTGAGCAACCCACATCCACCTCTTATAAACCTATACAATAACAACTATTGATAATCTCACAGACAAGCATAAATAAACTTTTTTTATTGCCCAAAAGAAAACAAATTATTTTCTTTAACTGTTATGTCATTTGAACATGCTTTATATTGTTATTAACCATCCTCCTCATTTACATGTAATTTAAATACTTAAACATACTTATAAATACTTATCCATACTTCTGTAAAGTGTTGGACAGGGACAATTTTGAGTAGCAACCATTATCATTTTGTTCAATGAGTTGCTATTGTGCTTTCACAGCAACAAAGAAGATATGATGCATTTAACTGGGCTTGATGTGTCTCCATGTGTGACTCAACACTTTATTCTTAGTTCTCTTGTGTTATGTAGTTGTGAGCTAAGGTGTTTTGCAATGCTTCGGGTTTTCCCGTTTAGCTCTCCAGGCATGTTTCGCTCCAGCTGCAGGACATCAGGGCAGAAAGTAGCTGTGATTATGGGGAGTGGAGGCGCTCCCTCTGGGCCACACTCTTTGGGCCTCCCTTGGGGAGAGGGTTAATTGTTGCTTTTACTCCCAACCTTTGCAGATTGCATTCTCCTAATGGCTGTCATTAAGAAGCCTGAACCATGCAGAGAAGTGGGGTGGGGGCCTAGTTTCTGCATGGAATCGGGAACATAACGTCACCCACTCGGCAAGGTTGTGTTTTCAGTTGTGTGCCGCTTCATTAACATACACTGAGATGTAGGTTTGGCAGATGCAGATAAGGAAATGTGCAAATGTTGTTTGCATAGCTGTTGCAAAAACTTCTGTCCAGCATATTTGAAATTAACATCCAATAAGGAACCAACACAACTTGAGAACAATGTGTTAAAGCCATGCAAAAAAAAATCATTTGGCAGCTGGTTTGAATTTGAATGGAACTGCTCTCGAAAACAATAGAACTGAGTGCAGATGAAAGTAGTTTGAAGCATTTCTTGGATTCCATTCCCATTTGTTGTTCCATGTTAAAGCCTTATTCTAGTTTGTGGTCTGCTCTGTTGTGGATCTCTCTGTGTGAGACTCTGCTCTTTATATTTTTTTTTACTTATTATTTGCACTTGCAACATTTGCACATGGTCTAACTACACACAAAAGGGCATGAAGCCCCCTCTATCACCCCGGGTGACACAAAAAAGTCTCACAGAGTGCATAACTGTTAACTGCTACAGCATGGATTGGCCTAAAGAGTGAAAAAAAGGACAGAACAAGATCATCATTATTTTTAAAAGAATGAGCGTGAACAAGAGTCTATGTACTGTGTGTTTAATGCTAATAGCTAAGGCTAGTCTCTTTCTCTGTCTCTCCCCTACTCTCTCTCTCTCTCTCTCTCTCTCTCTCTCTCTCTCTCTCTTCTTTCCCTCCTTATGATAAGGCCTCTCTACTAGCCTTCCCATGCAGCTGCTCATTAATATGCGCTGTGACCACAGTGAAAGAGGGGAGGGGGTCGCTCTCTTTAACCTTTGTGCAAGTAGCTAATTGTGCTAAGTAGAGGCGCTTAATAGACTGGAAAATAATCATCATATTTCTCATAGAGAGAAGCAAATGACCTTCTCAAAAGACAATGGCTATCTCAGTTTTAATACGTCGGTGATTTTATGACATTAAATGTCAACCATTTGGGCTCTTCTGAATAATTAAATCAAATAAATTATAGCACCTCGGCAGAACCATCTTGTAGCCTAACCCAATTATAATGCACTGTAAAGCTAATTATTAAGCATGATTGCAATTAGTATAATTTTAATAAATGTAACCATTAGAGGGTTCATCACAGTCACTGACTATGAGGGGGAGAAATGGAGAGAGACCCTCAACTCAACTCAAACAGAGAATTATAACAGAACTAAGACTTGCAGAGAAGGAGCTGTATTAATTATGCTGTCAAACGGTGAGGGTGCACAAAATACTCATGGTCTTACAGACCAAAGTGAACTCAACCAATAAACCACAACCAGGAGTTGATGAAAAAGTAGTACTTACACCTCAGACGAGAGCAAAGGTACATTTAGCACATTTTGTAATTACCTTGATATTTAAAAATTAAAATTGTGTTTGCATTTAATAACTGGCCTGTTGAGGTCTTTAGGAAATGAATGTATATTTTCTGTAACGTGCAAATCAATAACCATAAATAAGTGTAAGTGAAATGCTATTTCAGAGATGTTTCAGTTCATAATACAGATATGAAAGTCTTGTAGTCTTTATTATACAAAATGATATAACTAAAATCAAATATGTGTCATATAGCAATAAAATAAAAAAAATGTTCACAGGCAGCGGAAAATGACCACTGATGAAAAACAGGGAAAAAAACAGAACAGGAAAAAACAGCAGATGCTTGTTTATATTATAGAAACATTTTATCTAATATATATATATATATATATATATATAAAATCATGAGATAAAATGTGTCATAATATTAGTTCACAGACAGGCATAGTGGTAAATGTCTCTAAGTAGAAAAGAATGCAAAAACGCATCTGCTAGGTGCTTCAGCTAGTACCTCTATACAAGAAAAACACAGAAGCAGTTATCCTAATACACAATAGCAAAAAAGGTCTCATAAATAATTCTGCTTCAAAATAGTCTCAGTTGAATTTACACTTGCTTTTCCACAAAGAGGATCTGAGCATATACAGTTCCTGTGCAGTTTACTTTGGTATCCAGCTGTGCAGACCCTGAGCTGCTGGTTGTAGCCTCAGGCACTGGTTTGACCAGCTCCAGCTCAGCATAAGTCAGACTGTCATCTGCCACCCTTGGCTTCAAGACAGGAAGTGCAGAAAAGAGAAGAGCAGAGAGAAGGGCGTTTCAGTACGATACAGATTACTGTAAATGGTCAGAGGGCTGGAAGTGGATTCAGTGAGCTGGTCAGATCAACATGAAATTACAGACCCAATTTTAGGATTGGTTTCATTGCAAATGCATTGCTTGTGTCTTTGACTGTGTTTTCAGAGGTTCTTCCCAATCCCTCCTGATCAAGTTGCGCAAATTGATATGGGCAGTATAGTTTGTTAAATATATTTTATAGAAAAGTATTTTTGACCATGTGATACAGACCCACTCAATGTCCTCAAAACTCTTCATAAACACATACATTCAGTTCTTCCACAAAGACGTCACCCACAAAATTTTATCATCTCGAGAACCAGACCATGTGCAACCTGACCCATTCTTCAAGATGAGTTTAAGTATCACAGTGTCATTTCATTTTTTCCCTCACTTTTTCTGTCTTTCTGTAATACTTTTACTGGAGGGTAATGTAATGAAAATCAAGTTTGTTAAATAAATAATTGTTTCTCAAAAAGCAATAAAAGCAAATAAAATTAGAAGTCTCATAAATGATGTAGCTACAGCAACATCTTCAACAAACATGACCATATGAAAAAAAACACAATCATTTTCCCTCTGCATATTTCTTGCAAGTAATAATTCAATTGACAAAAAGATGAGGTAAGACGCAGGAGACTTTTAGAATACAAATATTATGCAATTTATAAAAATAAAATTATGCATGCATATGATTAAATTGAAAAATATGATAGATCAGCCTTTACAATTATAAAACCATATTAAAATTTCTTGATTGTTTTCATTCACTTACTTAGAGAGTGAATAAGTGGTGCAAATCAAATAAAACCGGTCCTACCATGTATGTTCTTCTAGGCTGGGCTTTTAAAAGTTTGGTTCTCCGTGGCTTATTTGGAACAGGAGCTGTAAATAAATATGTACATATAATAATATAATATGTGCATTCATGGGACCACCATTATGGGATTAATTCAGCACTAGAACTACATATTTTATATCTTAACCTCAGATAATAATTTTTATATTAAAAAAACATGCTAATGTTAAATAAAAAGTGTGATCAAACCAATGGAATAACCGCATCGGTTGTTTAAAGGGTGAAGCACTATGGAAGAAGTCAACAAAGTCTATACTTAATGACTTGAACAAACTTAGACCTTTCACTGGTATTTCTGGTGGCAGCGCATTGATGTCTTTGGGTGGTGCTTTGTGTCTCTTCTCTTTCCTGTGCATTCCAGGCGAGGAGCTAGACATGCTGGTTACTGTCTCACCAGAACTGCATTTAATCATAGGAAGGAAATCTAAGAATGGAGCACATTTGTGGATACAGCAGAACATAATAGTCAGATCATACTGGATCTTACCTGCTCTCAGAGCACTTCACCAAAGAGTAACTTTCTGGTAGAACACAAAACACACATTATTATTAGATAATGGTCCAAATAGTGATCCGAATCACAGCTAAAATGTTGCATAGAACTATTATGAGAATGTTTAAACTTTAAAATGTTTTTTTGTACTCCACATAATTTAAGAACAAAAGTTTGGTCATTAAAGGAACATTCATTGCAAAGCTCCTTAGAGAAGAAAAATGTATCTTTTTAAGTTTGCTTAGATCATGGAAGAGATAACACACCTTTTAGAGTTTGTTTGCGTTGTATGTGCTGGCATGTGATAACCACAGCAAAAAGAAGCATAGAAAAGAGACCAACACAGCAGATTAACACTGCACACAGGTACAGATCTAAAAAAGTAAACAACAGAAAAAGGTATAAGCATGGGGCTTGACTGGGGCCATGTTCTAGCTTCAATACTCTCTCCTAGTAGCCACAGCAGTTCTTTAGCACTAAACTCTTTGTAATTTACAGCTAATTCTTTTGGTCTTCACAGCTTTGTATAATGCATTCAAACACAACTGATACATTGTACATGTACATACATTTTTCAAACAGTTATAAAATAAAACCTAGTCTATTACTGCAATGCTGTGCTCTTATTTTAGATGGAATCCCAACCAGAAAACATTCGGCATTGTACTGAAGTCAGGCACGGTGAAGAGCAATCTCATGGGAAATGGTTGGCCAAAGGAATGGGTCAAGGAAAAACTGCATTTGGTGATTTTAAATTAGAGAACAGAATGTATTATCCTATGCACAATAAACCTTGTATTTCCAAAGTCCAAATAGAAGTTTTCATTCATAGTTTGAATATAATGAGGATTTAAATGGCATGTATGTGTATAGCACCAACTAAATAAATAAATAAATAAGTTTGCTTTATTGACATTGCACTGTGTATTTTAATTAAGAAAAACACATCATACCTTTAAACAAGCGCCATATATCATCAGTGCTCTCAGAGGCTGCTATATAGTGCACTGGAATCATAAAGGGAAATAGAGTTTAATAAACACAAAGTAGTCATATCTACTAGCACCAGTAGGCTAATACTGTTACAGTGCTTGTGGGTAAGTTAAACTCACACAGCTAGCTTCTGTTTGAAATAAAATGAAAAAAATATTTTTTTAATCTAACAGGAAAAAAAATGCTGTAAATTGAAATGCATCAATTGATATCTCAACACTTTGCCAAAAAGTTGAATGACAGCTATTGTGCAATGTGCCATTTTAAATATTTAAGCTATATTAAGCATCACTTCAGATATTCAAGCTTCAAGTTTGTTAGTCATGTGTGAAAAAGAAAAAATATATATTTCCCCATACACTGTCTATCAAACTTAAACTGGCCTCATTTTTAAATCTGATTATTTTCAGAGGTCATAGAAAATGGCATCCAGATGTTCAGGTCACTGCTCAGTAGGATTTCTATCACAGACTTACAACAGTTACAGAGCGTTTCCATTTCCATTTCTTCAAATAAAAGAATTCATGCACCATAACGTATTGTAACAAATATCAAAGTTTTATCAAACAACATGATTATGACCGCAGCAAAAGAAAAATCTTTTGAAGAAATAGAGTAAGACATCTGTCCTATTAAACCCTAGACTTGCTTCCCATCTTGCTTTATCACCCTTTCCCCTGCTCTGGGCTCTAAGGTGTGCATCCCTCTCCAGGGCCCATGTGCTTTTCATTAGCACTGGCTCCAACTCACATGAGGAGCTGACTGCCTTTAAGGCTCCGTTCGCACCAGGTATGTAAACCACACATCTGATCTGCATTTGCTGTTTGAAGAGAACCCTCTTTATAAAGCCTGCAGACATAAGTTGTTTTTCCACTTTGTCAGCATAAAAAGCTTTAAAAAGCTGTTTCCACATTTGAGGAAGCTTCTTAAAATGCAAGGCTATAGAGATGCCACCTTTGGTTTGTGAAAGAGATAGCATTGCGTATTATGGACAATGATTTATATGTTTCTTCATGTATGTGGTACAAAATCACACTGACTTACAACACACTTCCCCTTCTGTTGTAAATGTGTTTTGAGTAATTGGGTTATTTATTCTTTAACTAAGCACAAAGCAAAAAGTGTCTAAATGATTTATCATGGTAGGTGACTCTGTACTACAATTCTGGCAAATAGATATTATGTTCATAAACGTTCCTTTCAAAAGAAATGTTCTTTCAGGAGCTAAAATGTTCTTTAATGACAATGGCACCAAATAACCTTTTTAGGCACCATTAAAAGTCTATGTTGACAGTATGTTTTGTAACTGATGGTTGTAGCCAACAGAGGATTTCCCTTCTCTGTAGTTTAACCCTTGTATGGTGTTCGGGTCTGTGGGGCCCGTTTTCATTTTTTATCAAAAGAAAAATGATACGATTATTTATTTTTTCAAACTGAGATTCATTGGCCTTGGCTCATTTTTAGTGAAGAACATATATCTGAACTCATTTTCAATGACCACACACTGTACACCCACCCTACACATTTATATTACGTACAGGGTGTTCGGGTCCACTGGACCCGGGGCTATTAAAAGCATGGAAAGTGTAGGTCTGATGTACCTTCACTCTGTCTTCCTCCTGTCCGGGTCTGCTGTGTGTGTGTGTGTGTGTGTGTGTGTGTGTGTGTCCTGTTCTCACACAAAGTTGCTACATTCAAGCACCAACAGCGTCTGCTCTCACATTCTCGC
>JBBIGC010000145.1:16683542-16694336 GCA_037576955.1 Lepidarchus adonis
TGTGTGTGTGTGTGTGTGTGTGTGTGTGTGTGTGTGTGTGTGTGTGTCTGTGTCTGTGTGTGTGTGTCTGTGTCTGTCTGTGTGTCTGTCTGTGTGTCTGTCTGTGTGTCTGTGTGTCTGTGTGTCTGTGTCTGTGTGTAGAGAGAGTATTATGTTCCAGTTAAAAGATCTTAAATATTTCATTAAATTGTAGAATGTAATGTGTAAATGAGATTGGGCACGATTGTATAACGTGGATTGTTGTCTTTTATCTCAAGTTTTTAGATATTCTCTAAAATATTATTACAATTGAAAATGGTTTTGTTCATTGACTAAATACATTTTACATTGCATACTTTATTAAACGTTATTAAACTTTTTATAATAGAGGTTAACATTGAACATTACAGAAAACTAGAAAATAATCTGTTCATCTGCAATGGCAGCCATTTTACTAAGTCAGCAGACAGAGACTTTCAATATTTGATCCTAGGCTGAGATTTGGAAGTGTCGTCCTATTCTAAAAAAAAATAATTCACATGATGAGCATTGCTGTCTTTCTGGTGCATAGCAACAGTGTGACTCAGGTAACCACATTAGCTTGAAGGTCATATTTGTGATGGCTTATACACATTTTAAGATTAGTGTTTAAGGAGTACTCAATATTTAATGTACATCAAAATTAATGCGAACACTTTAAGCATTTACTTTTAAGATGTTACTTTCCAGTTTCAAGAAAATGCTAAACATGGCCTAATGGATAAAGGAGGTGTGACCGAAAGGTTGGAACCAATCAGCAGGCTGAAGTGCCCTTGAGCAAGGAACCTTAACCTTGACTGCTCACCCTGTGCATTGCTCTGGATATTTCTCTGCCAAATACTGTAAATGCAATGAAATATAAATATGAATTCTTGGATGTAGCAGCATCCTCAAAAAAGCAAAAATATGTCAATTTTGCAACTACTTTGCACATGGTTTTGACACCACTTTGTCTTTCTGTTGCAGGAAAGAAAGACATTGTGATCACCTTTTGAAAGGTGAACTACTTATAAGCAAGACATCATAAGTAACCAAGCTCAAAAGACGGATAGAGACAACTGTGTCCTGCTCATGTGAGCGAGCATTTGAAATGAGCTCCTTGGAAAAACGCCACACAAGCAGGCGGGGAAGCATGCAGGGCCACCGTAAATACTCGGATGGCTTCAGTGACACATCCAGTGTGGGTAGCTTCATGGATGAGACAGACAGGGAGGTCAGCAACCTCACGGACCTTGCCTTCAGGAGCCTGTGCATTGGAGAGGAGGCCATCTACAATGACTCAGAAATCTCTTCCCCTACTGAATGCCACAATGCTTTTGAAAAAGAAGTCCAGCAGAAAGAAGTTTTAAAGACCACCTGTCAAGAAGCATTTCCATATTGTATTCAGTACAGAGAAGCTGAGAGAAGGTCTGAGGTGACCTCAACATTCCAGAATTCCTATGTGGATGTAGCACAAGAGCAGGTTCTCAGAGATGAGTGCATGTCTTATATGAGCAATGGCTCTATAGAGGCAATGTGGCAACAGAGAAGGAGCGCTTCCAGAGTATCCTCCTTAATCAAGGCCTTCAGCTCAAAGGAAGGTTACTGTGATAGTGGGACTCCTGATTCTATACTGCAAAGCGACAAATATAGAGACTTTAGTAATGGATCATGGGACAAATCTGCTCTCATAAACATTCAGAGAGAACTGTCTAACTTCTCTTCTGCTTACCATCCCTTTCAGTCTTATAGAAATCACTTTCACACATCAGCTGCTGGGATAACTCGGATGGACACAACAGCTTCTCATGGAAAATCCTCAAATACAAAGTTTCATGCACTGAGCTCAACTAATTTTTTCTTTCACAGTGAATTCAGTCCTTTCCGATTGTGGAAGGACTATAACAGGTTTTCTTTTGAAAGAGAGAAACCTTCAGGGTTTGTCTCTGCCAGTGAGTTTCCTCGATGGTATGATTCACCTCTCTACAAAGAACTGACAGCACCTCACACATTTTTAAATGAAGGTGGGTGCCTTAATCGAAGAAGAATTGAAGATGTTGTACCCACTCAGCGCTCCAGGTCCACAGTAATCCAAAAAGCCTCAGCCATAGAGAAGAGATGTGAGTCTGAGATGGCCTCTAACTGTCCTCCATGGCGAATGAATTACAATTTTGCTAGAAGCAAACTGCCGAATAATCGACCCTCCACAGTCTCACCAACCTGTGAAAAAACACACAGGCCAGATTCTAGTTTGCTTTCTCATGGTCGACATACATATGACGTTCAAACCAAAGCAGAGAAAGTTGGGGGTAATGAGTTGCCTAGTAGTTCAACCCCATTCAATATCACTCAGCTTCTGACACCAGTTATTCATGGAAGACAAGAGACAGAAACATCTGAAATTCTGCAATATGCACATATGCCCGCTGTTCCTGATCACTCTGTTCAGGATGAAATTGATCTGAAATCATTGACTGATGTCAAACAGCAACGAGATAGTTACAAATCAAAAGCTTCAAGTCTTTTATTCAACATCAAAGACAACAGAAAAAGGGTCAAAAGCAAATATAGTCCTTCTAAATTTAAAGGTTTGGAAATAGCAGATCAGAATACGCAGCCCTCAAAGCTAGAGGATTGTAAATCTCAGACAATCTCAGATTCTGTGGTTACTCAAGAACATTCTACAGTACCCAACAATTGGGAACTAGGTGATGTAGGCCAGCAAAAGTATGAAGTCTGCAGATCCCAAAATGTTGAACATAAAGAATATGCTGATGGATATGACAATGATGATATGAAATTAGTATCTCAATATGGTGCAGATACTTACAGGATTTCTCACAAGGGTTCACAGGGTAGTTCTCTCCACCCCGATAAACATGCAAACACAGAAAGTTTTGAGTATGAGTTTTCACCACATGTGCTTTCAGCACAGAAAGATGATGGGAATTCAGAAGGTCACAATTATGACCCTGGAGGAACACTTAACCCTACAAGACCAGAAATAGAAAACATTCTTCCAACAGTTCACCTTCCAGCACACTCTCTGTTGGCTCAAATGTCAGAAAAACAGACCTTCAGCAGGAGAGAAGATATGAGATATCATGACTGCAAAGAGACACAGAACTTTGCAAGAAACCCAACTTTTGAATATGACAAACATAAAGTGACTGAACAGAAACGTTCTTGGCAAAACCCTGAGCCTATAAATATTACAAACAAGGAAATGTTACATAACATTGGACTTAAAGATTCTCTGCCATTTAAGGGAGAGATAGCTGCTTTGCTTGAAATGGATAAACAGAGGAGAATCACTGCAAAGCAAGACTTACCTTCAACCAATGACTACTCCACAGGAAAAGAATCGTACATAAATAAAGTGAATGAGAACATAAAACAGGGTCGGCGTGCAAAAGACGAAGACATGCGGGACACAGATGCCTCTTCACAGAAATATGCTTATACAAGCAAGCTTGCACAATATTATCCCACAGATATTTCCTCAACATCTCAAAATTTGTATGGATTGTGCTCTGCACAAAATGATGGTTTGCACAAAATTACATCATCCCCTCCCAAAGAATCCAACCTTAGTAGAAATTCAGAAATGAGAAAGACAACACATGATAAACTTGAAGTCAGTTTACAAAGAGATGTGAAGTATGCAACAAGTGATATAATTGCCAAGAAGGATTACAATCAGGAAATACAATGTTCTGCTTCACTGGAGGAGAAACAGCGAAAGAATGAAGGATCTGTTGCTTATCAGCCTTACAAATATGAGCTGAACAAACAGTGGCATCTCACAGCAACTGATAACAGACCTACTATGGATGAAGTACCTATACTGAGACAACTGCAAGCTGAAAAGACATCAAAACAATTTATGGTTCCCAAGCAGATATATCCTACAAAGAAGGAGGACATAATGACAGACATTAAAAAACTAAACATCCAAAGTACTGAGCTAAATAACAGTTCACAGGCAAGGGAAGACAAATTTAGCATTAATGACATTCTCTCAATCAGGGACAATGAACAAGCAAAGAGAATTAGAGAAAATAAACACAGTCTCCCTGCTAGCATTAGTGAACCTATTAAATTAGAAACTCAGGCTTCTTCAGTTATATCCGGCATAGCTAAGGAAGAAGTTAAAATAAAGCAAACAACAAAAGACCCCACTTTCTGTGAGAATACTGAAAATACTGATATGTTGCATGACTACATTAGAAAGGATTCGCATAACCCAAATGAAGGATTGGTAAATGCTAGTATATTTATGAAAGACATGCCAAGGAAAGAAACAGTTAGGGTTAAAGAGAATGATAAGATCACACCAAGAACACTTTCATACAAAGAAAGAGGCCAAACCAAACAAGAGATACTCACCTCAAAACTGAAAGCACATGCTCAAAAGGAGATTTCAGCCATTAAAGAAAAGGGTCTTGCTAAACAAAATATTTTATCAAGAAATCTAATTAAGCAAATGACGCCTGTAAACAATGAAAAAGGACAAATGGTTCAGGAGGTAGTGTCTCCTAAGAAAGAAATAACTGCAGAAAAACTGAATCACCTTTTTCAAGATATCACTTATTCGAGTGTAACCCTATACAAAGAACACAGAAACCAAGACAAAGATGACCCAAATTATGAACCCCTTACAGTAGAAGAAAGAAAAGTCATAAGCCCTCAGGTAAAATATAACAAAGCAATGAAAGACGTTAAAATTACTACTAATGAGAAAGAAAACACAAATGTGAAACCAGTAACTCAGAAGATACAAATAAAAGAAGAACAGGTTGCACTAGTAGGAAAGATGACTTGTAAAGTCCCATGTGAATTTAGCAAAGCCAGCACAGAGAATGAGAAAGAGTCATCTATAAACGATCATCATGAAACAACATCTGCCAAAAGTGTCTCAAGCAAATCAGCCATCACGTCTTCCAAAGAAGAGGCATCAGTTGTCAAGAGTGAAGAACAAAATACTTCTACCATGCCCATAGTGTACAGTGCCAGCCCTACAGAGTATCCAAAAATTTCTGAAAAGGAAACGGACCGTCCAGAGTATGATATCTTTGGAAAAACTGCTTGCAGTTCTACCTCATCCAATGACAGAGAGCAAACTAAATTCCTAGATCACTTTGTGAAAAAAGCAGAACAGCTTTCAGTTATCAAGGTGGATAAACTTACTGTCAGTTGTGCAACAACTACCCATAAGTGCTCTGATTTGATGGAAGCAACTCTACTCCCAATACAATATCCAAACCATGAAAGTCAAATTCATGCTGAAGGAGAAAAGATTATGAAGAAGCCAAATAAAGAGAAGCCTGGGTTAAATTCATGTGAAGTAAAGTCACCATCAGACTTGACATGTGTAAAGGACACAAATACCACAACTAATCTGCTAAGTAAACCTAAAACAAATTCAATCAAAGTAGGAGAGCAGTTTAAAAGTGGAGATGGTGTTGCCAGTGCTAATGACATCTCAAGCTTAAGGAATATAAAATTACCAATGACCTCAGAAACCAAAGAAACAGAAAATGTTGAACCGAGTGGGAAGCAAGATATGGTGCAAGTAGACTGTGCATCCAAAACAAATGAAGACTCTATTCTCCAGCAACATATTGATGCACATCATGTAAAGACAGTTGAAAACAAATCAAGAATCCAAGGATATCAGATGTCCTCAAAAATGGAGGGAAAAAATGAACTTGTGTCTACTAAAGGGAATGAATGTTCTCTGCTAAAAGAACTTAAACAAAGGAAAGAAGAGGAACAACACTCACAAATAACTGAAACAAAAAAGGTCTCTCAGTCAAAGCAAGAAATCAGAAGTACAAACTATGACAGTAGCCCAATGGTAAAGACTGATGCAGTAACCAGAAGCAACAATCAGCAACTTCAAAAAGACGGTGACAGACAGCCAGACCTTGAAAATCAGGCCCAAATGGAGAAGAACTTTCATGAACAGACAGAAATTGCATCTAAAGAAATTCAGCAGCCCAAAGACGGAAGCATAGTAAACAGAAAAGACTATAAACCCACAAATACTGAAAGTGAGAAGTCCCCAGAGGAGTCTTACACAATTAATGTTACAACAGAAAATAAAACTGAAAAGATGACTAGCCAGACTGTTCAAGACAAAAGTGCTCACATCATAAATCCTGTACCTGAAAGCCATGTCATTCATATACCTAGCAAGGAAGACAACGTACCGTCGGATGAGCCTGTAATATACAGCATACGAGTATCAAGCAAATCAGATGCTGTTACAGAAGATGAACCTGTAATCTATACCATTTGTGTGTCAAGCATATCTGACAGTTCCATGACAGATGTTCCTGAAAGCCAGGATAAAACTAGTTTTGCTGCAAAACAGCTTTTAACAGCAGGAACAGAGAAAGAAGAAGAAACATCTGGTAGTAAAAATGAGGAAATAGCAATAGACTGTCGTGAAAGTAAAGCAAGTAACAGTAAAGAGGCCAATGGATTTTTCAGCACTGATCAATCACAGAAAGAAACTGTGGACTCTCCTGCAACAAAAGATAAACAAGATTATTATAGATCAAGTGAAGTCGACAATATTAGTTCATCTTATGAGAGCCTTTTGGCCAAATATGGATTTGCTCTTCGAGAGAATGTTCATCCGAAACCCGAACCAAAAGAACAGGATGAAATGCAAAGTAAGGATAATGAAAAATCCACTAACAACTTACCAGGAAGTGTACAGAAAACTGTAGATTATGACTGTGCATTTACAGAAAAAATCAATACTGTAGTCTTTTGTCAAGAATCAAGTAAACCTAATTCTCCAGAAGTCGTCCCTGAAGTTTTAAAGGAAAATGAGGAAAACAAACAATGTATTACTCAACCAATAACTAACGTACAATTGACACAAAGACATGTTGGAGACTTGATTAATTCTGACATAAAAGACTTAAAGCAGTTCACTTCTGATAACAACAGACAACAAAATGAGCAGAGTATTACAGCAAATCAGAAGGGACTAATTTCAAAGGTGGTGCCAACTTGTAAAGGCAATCAGGCTACTGAGTCTACTGATTCTTCAAAGCTAAACAACGTAAATGAGTGTGTTGAAAAGAAGGGGAAAAGGCAAGTTGGAGAGAAAGTGTGTGCAATACATTTTAAAAGAAAAGAAGATCAAAAAGAGAAGGAAAATGACAATGTACAAATGACAAGTGAGCATGACAATCACAAAAATAATCCTGTAGCTGGAATTACTTATACCAAAACCAGTAACAGCACTACAGTAAGGGGCAGTTCTGCACATGACAATCCACTTCAAAGCAATTCTGAAATATCTGAAAAAGAACATAGTAAAATCAAGGAAACTGTAGATGGAGACGTGACTCAAGATCATTCCTTCAACAGGGCTCTAAAACAAGATAAAGGAGACAGCAAGGCTTCACAAAATAGAAAAGAGTTTGTTTGGAAAGATGCATTCTCAGAACCGAAGCAAGACAAATTTAGGACAAGGGATGAAACAAAAGACAGAAGAGCGACAGGAATTAATTCCTTTAGTAGTAAACCAGTAATCAAAGGACATCATAGTCCTAGTGAGGATGTTCTTAAAAAACATGGCATAAATATGCACCAATGTTTGTTTAAATCCCAAAATATAACTTTAGAAGACAAAAAAATCATTAAAAGTGAACTCAATAAAAACAAAGACTTTGTCATTGTCCAAGACAACCTGAGCCAACAGGAAAAAAATAAGATAGATATTGTAAAAGCCAAAGGTGCTCTAGCTAAGAACCCTCTAAAAGTCACAGGAGAAAAAGTACTATCTAGTGTAGGCATAAAGGAAGCTTCACAGAAATGTGATATTCAGAAAGTGAAAAGAGAACTGGCACAAGTGCAGAAAGAAAATATGGAAGTGGAAATCACACCAGTGAGTAAGGATATTTCTAAGAAAGCATTATATCTGCTTAAAGGTGAGAAGGAAATTGAATCTAATAAGGATGGCATTAATATAAAAGAGCCACAGTGTAAAGAAGATGAAGACGCAGTTGCCAAAGTTAGAAAAGATGACAAGCAAACAAAATTTATGTTTGGTAAAATGATGGTTAAAGATGGCGTTGACAGTATTAGGAAAGAGACAGCATGCAGCGCAGAAGTTTTACGAGTTAAGCTTGATGATCGCACTCATGTTTACCAGTATCATCCAGGGAAAGGATTTCTTCCAGAAACAAAAATAACTACATGTGATGAGCGAAATTCTGTCAGTGCTAACAACCATGATACAATGTTTACGCAGACAGAATGTACTTCCCCTGTACTGCATAAGACAAATGTTATACAGGGGGATAAAAAATCCAGACCAGAGATATCAGCTTTAGCAGATTATGCTAGACTGAGAGTTATCTCTACTGAAGACGACAGCACTTATGAAAAAGACCTGCTTCAAAAATTGGACACCTATCATAAGTACAACCTAACAACTATGGAGCCACAGAAAGGGTATGTGCCCATGTCTGTAGGTGGTACAGAGTCAAAGACTGTGAAAAAAATTAATGAAAATCAAGATCTGACAATAAAGCCATTACAAGAGCTCAAAAGAGATCAACCTTTTTTTCAAAGAAACAAATTTACCAAGGGAGTACTTGAGAAACACAACCAGTGCACCCCCAGAGATGAGACCATTGCACTTCCAAAACTCTCACTATTGGCTAGGAGGTCAGATAAAAAAGTATTTGAGATTGAAGAAGCAGGGATAACCAATGAGAAGACAAGCCAGATTGTATCAAGTACTAAAACATCCTTGACTGAAAAACGTTATAGATACCAAAAAGGTCATGAAAATCTTCAGTCCCACAATCCACAAGTTCAGCACGCCTTGCGGCCTCAAGCTGATGGCAAGAACAATGACCCAGCCATGTTACGACAACCACTTCATGCTAAAGTGCTGGAAAAGGATATAAATCCTCATGTACAAAATCAAGAATCCTTACCACAGATGTCAAATAGAAGCATACATCATAAAGTAAATAAACAAGCAGACATCCAAAATAAAGTGGAACCAGAAGTTAATTATGGAGAACAAGTGGATGAACTTGAATACTACACCGTCACTACCAAGAACAGTGAGCCAAAATCAGAGGAAATTCATGAAACAATTCCATTCAACAACAAACTGGCTTCTAAAAAGGGGGTTGTGGAAATACCTACAACAAGACCACAGTCCAACTCATTCTCTCCAGCCATGGGGAAGCCCACCATGTTCAAAGTAAAAGATAACACCATCAGGGCATCCTCTGTTTCTAAAGCTGTTAAACCACGCTTTCATAGATCATTCTCTGAAGAATTCAGGATTGGCTCCCCAAAGGAGATCTGGAGCAGTTCAGAGAAGAGTGAACTTCACCATGATCATGAATTTAATCCAAATGAGGCTGCAAACCCTCCAGTTTTGCATGAACCAACAGTGGCCTCACATAGACTCCCTAAATTAAGAGAAAATAAATCCAACAGCAATCTGTCTTTAGCAGATTTCACAGCTGCAAAAGAGCAAAGGAGCTACCTCAGAAGGAGTCAAGGGTTTGAAGAGGATGAAACTCAGTCCGTCTTCAGCACTGTGTCAGAGGATGTAGACAGTGTTGCAGAAGGCTCTGTAGCTACAACTGATGGTGCATCTTTGCATGTTTTTGAAATGAAAAGCAACCAAGATATCTATGTGAGACCAGAATCGGCTTCCTATGTAAGGCCACAGTCAGCTTGCTATGAAAGGCCTGAATCAGCCTGTAGTGATATGAGACCACTAGGAAAACCACCTACGGTTCTTCCAAAAACGGAGAAGGCCCTTCGTCGTGCTAAGAAGCTTATGACTAGAAAGAACATAAAGGTAGATACCAAGACAATACCTGATAGTCAAGGACAACTTGAGACCAAAACCATCCAAACTGTCTCCAGTTTGCCCTCTTCACCCAAGGAACTAATGCCGACAAACCATGTGGTACATGCCTCACCTCCCATATCCCACTACCATGTTGAACCAAATTATGCACCTCCTGGGCCTAGAGTTGTGGCCCACGCTTTCCCAATGACTCAGAGAAAATTCTTGCAAGATCCAAACTCAGGGCAGTACTTCATGGTGGACATGCCGTTGCAGGTTAAGAAAAAGACATTTTTTGACCCTGAGACAGGTAAATATGTCCAACTTAATGTCCGCCAGAGGACCCAGAGCACCCATCCACAGCCACAGCCTGTTGAGGTGTTGAATCACCCTTACGTAGTGTATCCTGGCATTCTGCCTATGACTGTTTCATCCTTACCCACCTTGAGGTCATCGTCTCAAATGTCAGCACCAGCAACTCTCGAGGAGGAACAGAATAAGCTAGAAGCATGCAAAGAACAATGGAACCAGGAGACTTATCAACCCAGTTACCACAAAAACACCCACCAGTATAACAATCCTTTGCATGCGACACGTGAAAAACCTGGGACTGAATCTTTTTATAATGGAAATAATGTCAACATTACTCAAAGACATACAGATATCATAACAATGAGTGAGTTAGAAGACTTTGCTATGGAAAGCACATGATGTTGACTGGCTGGTCTTTTCTAGTGAATAGTACATACTGTATTTTTATCTACACAAAAACTCTGAACATATGAATGTATATCTGAGCTTATTCAATAAGAACCTATTTAAATGTTCATTAAATATATTTTTGTGCTGTTTGAGAATGATTTAAAAACCTTTCTTGATTTATTGAGTATATATATATATATATATATATATGTATATATTTATGTGTGTGTGTGTGTGTGTGTATA
>JBBIGC010000145.1:16704890-16720125 GCA_037576955.1 Lepidarchus adonis
ATCAATAGTAATAGTAATGCATTTTTTAGTTGCTATTTCATGTCCTCCTCTTTAAAAATCCACTCTCCAATCTAAAATTCAGAGTAAATCGGTATGTGGCAAAACTGTCCTTATAGTTATGATGCTCTTTACGTTCGTATTCTAGAAACGACTCGAATGATTTGTGTTCATGCAACTTCCTGGAGCAGCTGCCGGGGACTTTCAGCACCGCGGTCAGCGGCTGCTGCTCGTCTTCACACCAGGACTCTAACAGCGGAGAACCGCCGAACAGCTTAACAGTGTCTCCAGAAGAGCCAACGTCGTGCGCTCTTTTTGCCTTGAGCAGCATAAATGGAAAATCAGCATGAGTTTAATATCATTATATTTCAATATTTTGTCACTACAACGCAGTGACCAGGATCAGGTCTGATAAGGGTGTATACAAATTAGCCCCAAGTAGCAAACACTTTTTTCAGTTGCCAACATGGAAGAAGAAGAACAGCCCATATGTAAGATTGCACAGCAGTAATTTAATTCTCCAAAATGTTCTTATTAAAAATGAGAATGTCAGGAGTATGACCATTCTCACATAAAGACATCACCAGTAAATTCACACAGGAACAACAAAACCATCATGACCATTCCTACCTGCCACAGTCTTGATGTAACTGTAATTCGCAAATCTTTTCATAAACCCGTTCACATGTTCAAAATGTGTAAAGTGTGTGAAGTAATGAAACATTGTAGTGTCTTCATTAAGATCATGAGATAATCAAAGAACTTCAGCACTCAGGAAAATATTCAAGTCAAACATTATATTTGGTAACATTTGATTTGTGTGAGGTATTACACAACCTCCAGCTGGCCTCAGGTAGATTCTTGTATGTTGTTGCAAAAAAACAGTGGAATGTTTACAAACTACTAAGCCAGTAAACAATATTGATGATTTTATTTCTACAGATGTACAATTTATAGATTTGAATGTCTAATTAAAACTGTGAGTCTATAAAAAAGAATTTACAATCACAGCTGCAGCCGTGTATTGTTGTTTCCCTGAATGGCTTCCTTTACAGTTATGCAGAATCAAGTAAATCCCATGTTTAATACAAGAACAAAAGAATGTGCAAAAGAACATTTAAAAAAATCAACAAACTCCTTTTAAATACATGGTTAATAACCAAGCTCGAACCTTACAATTTAACAAAAAGAACATCTATACATTAAGCTAACACCATTTTAATGTATTTTTTTTTATTAATAATAACCAACTTGTGAACATACAGTATACGATAACCTTTCCATTAAAATTACTATTCCACAAATAGTAATCATTTTATGTTTTCAGTTCATCTGAAATCAGTTTTAAGTTTCCATATCCCCTCCTGTCCAGGGAGTCTATGGAAGTCACAGATGTTTCTGAGTAGTTCTCTAAACACTGGTGTCTGTGCGGGGGTTAGTCTTGGGGTGAAGTACTCAAGGATTTCTTTAGTGCTGGCCTGGCCATCCACCTGGGCCTGAAAAGCAACAAAATTCCTCAGGTCCACCAGCAGCTCATCGTGCTCAGTAGGAGGGGCAGCAGACTGACTTCTACACTCTTCCTCTTCCTCTTCCTCTACCTGAGCTGAGCTAAGATGATTCCTAGCTCTCATTCTGGCCAGCAGTGAGGATGAGGAGAGGGAGGCAGAAACAGACTCCTCCTCCACTGACTCACCACTGAAGTGAGCAGACAGTGTTGGTTTCTTGATGCCAGACTTCTTTATAACGGCTGCATCCTGAAGAAATACACACAGATTGAATAATACTGGTGGTCACGTTCAATAAAAAAATCATATCTTAGCATTTTCATATAGCGTTACCTTGCACTTCTCTGGTGCTTTCTGAGTCGTGTTGGATGGCTTGGTCAGAAGAGGATTTTTCTTCTGTCCAAATCGCTTACTAAAACAGAAGCAAAGTTTAGGTATTATATACATTCCACTCTGTCATTATATCTGGGTTGTATTTGTGTACTTTGCTTACATAATTGGTGCCGATGTAGCTGGAGTGGATCCTCTGGCGAATGGCACTCTGCACTGTTGTCTAGACACCTTCAATGCTCTCAGGGCATCTTTAGCTACCCTGTTAGCTTCAGCCTCCACCAAGACATAGTCTGGGTTTGATGCCTCCATGATTGTGTCATGTTTCATGACACTATGGATTCCTGACTTTTTAAATAGTTTGGCAAGAACGTAATCATCACTCTTGCGTTCATCTTTCCTTTCCTCCTGCTCTTCATTGTCCTCTCTTTTGTATCTTCTTTTCTTCACCAAGTGAGAGATACGACAGCCCTCAAACCGGGCATCCCCAGTGTGTTTGTGCTTTCTGTGCTTATGTTTAGATACATCTGAGGATGAACTCACCATGTCTCTTTTGTCACAGTGCTTTTTCTTTTCCCTGTGTTTCTGAGGAGTACTTGAACCAAACAGGTCCTTCTGAGGACTGCTTGTTAATGTGGCGTCAGCAGAGTCAGATGTGGGTTTAACATCTGAAGAGGCACTATTGTTTTTGGAGTTACTGATGGAAATACCACTGAGAGCAGGAGTGTTTTCGTTTGATGGCTCGGAAGCAGCATTTTGGTCTACACACAATGGTGAGTGAGGTTGCTTGGGCTTTGATGACATCTGTTTCTGAAAATGTTTGGACAGAGGAGAATGAGGTGTTTTGTGTCTCTTTGGAACCTGTACATCTGATCCAGTGCCTAAAAAGATCAGTAACAAATTACCAGTTAATTCATACACTGCTTTAATGTTTTAAGTAAAATGTTTTATTGCAACTAAGTTTACTGTGTTGCACCTAAACTTTAACAATGAATGAGTGGTATGTGATCAGTACATTTTAAAGCGGTCACTTTCTTAATTGGTTTCACAACTTTACTGTTAGAATGTTAATAATCAGAACCGAAGGGGATAAATTCATAAATTTTAAATAATTGCTTCATTCATACCTGCAAATATTGCACTGGTCTCAGTTCCCTGGGAGCCATCAGGACTGCTAAGTGTGAAAAGCTCATAAATATCATTGGACTTAAAAAAACGACGCTGCTTTGGATCCTTGAGCACTCGATTGGTGAGAAACTGCTTGAAGATTTGTCTGTGGAATTAGAAAGAGATCATCATTTTAGGCTTTAGTAATCTCTAATACAATGCACACTGGGCCCACATTTCAGACTTTTCCATAATGACTTAAAATGAAGCTTTATCAATGTTGATTCTGTCCTGCAAGAACAGTACCCTGCTTAATGGTGTAACTGCTGGAAAACTATATGAGCTCATAAGTAAGCCTGAAATTGGTAAATTAATATGTTAACAATCTATCATTTCATAGTCATTGTGAATTCCCATTGCCTCTATATGAAATCACACAATGGGTAAAAGCAGTCGTTTAGCGACCAATTTGTTTTTATATTTAATGACAATATAACCCATTTCAATTATTTTCAGTTGAGCTCTTGCAGACAATGGCATTGTAGAGTGGATTGCTTTGCCTTATTATTACAAACTAAAATCCAAGCAAATACAAATACAAATAAAGGGGGTGTACTTTTAAAGGCAGTGTGCAGATAAAAATAAGAATTTCTCTAAAAGTCAGGGTTTTCCTAAACAAAACATATAAAAACTATTACACCTGTATTACAGGCAACTAACCTGTGGTAAATCTTCTCTTCAATGGTCCCAGCGGTCAGTAGCCTGTAAACAGTTACCTGTTGCTTCTGTCCTATTCTCCAGGCACGTTCTCGGGCCTACATGTACACGACAGCCTAGTGTCACATATTTTCCTTTTATTTTTAACCAATTTTGTCCCCAGTGTTTCAATTCCCACCCACCATCTGAATCACCTTTAGACTACAGAACCAACAAATCTGTGCGTGTGAAGGCATTACATGTTTCTGACATGATATTTCAAGCCATGCCATCCCAGTTTTTCTTCCCAGCTGCCTAATATGCAACAGTCAATAGTTGATATGGTAGCAAAGACACTCAAAAACTATGCTTAATTTTTTCAAACCTGTGTATCAGTGCTTGGATTCCAGTCTGGGTCGTAAATGATGACTCTGTTGGCACCTGTCAAGTTGATACCTAATCCACCGACTTTGGTTGTCAGAAGAAATATGAATATATCCTTGTTCTGCAAAACACCAGACCAAAACACTGTGGGTTTTTACTATGGTAAATCAGTTTCAGTACATTTCAAAATGATGACTACCAATAAATTCTCCCATTCTCAGAATATACCAGATAACCACCAAAAGTGCAATACAACAGTCATAAGCAATCAATAATCTTCTTCACCTCATTGTACTGAGCTATGAGTGGTTGTCTGGATGCAATGGTGGTGGTGCCATCCATTTTGAGGTAGGAGTATCCATTTCCCCTTACAAACACCTCCAGGATCTCCAGCATCTGTGTGTGTGGGAGAAATGGTTTCAGACAGAGCATTGAGAACAGGATTAGTGCTAATAGGATTAAGGGAGATTAATATTACATGTACAGAAGTACCAACTGTGTGGGTTTTAGGTTCCCTCTGAAGCCAAATCTCATTTCTATTGAACAAAGACAGCTGGGTCCTGACAGACACCCTACAATGCAATAAGGGCTCATAATGAATTCTATTAGAGGGAAAAATGACATAATATCTTTATTGGTGCTTTAGTGGCTTCTTCTGGAGATAGGGCAAGTGTAGCTTATCCATCAATACACAGTGTTTATTCACATTTCTTTACTTAAGGCATGTGCAATAAATGGATGCTTTTAAAGGAATTTGGATAAGAAACAAAGCAAAATTAATTGTTTCAACTCTCTGATCTTTTTACTTCAGTGCCCCAAATCAACATTTTCATCAGGACTAGGATAATATTTGAAAACTTAACACAATAATGTTACAACTGTTAAAGCATTAACTGTGTGAGATATATCGTTTAATCAGTTCAGATGCGTTCACAGTTTTCTCCATTTGGTCTTATGTAGAATCACAGAGTATTTCACAGGTAGTGTTTTACAAATTACTGAAACATACCGACTTGGTGAGAAAGAATAGTAACTTTCCTTGCATATTGATATTTCTCTTTTCCCTATTTAATTCATTGGACTTTTAACACTGACCTGTCTGGACTGTGTGAAGAGCAAGACTTTATGTCCTTGTTTAAACCACAGCCTGAGCAAAGACTCCACCACTATTAGCTTGCCCGAGCGCTTCCAGTACCCAAAGTGCTCTTCTTCAGTCAGCTCGTCTTCGGGTATGGCCTTCAGCAACCGCGGCCCACCAGTGAACAGATCTGGATGGTTGCAAATCTTCCTTAAGGCTATTAGGCCAGAGAAAAC
Source organism: Lepidarchus adonis (assembly GCA_037576955.1). Classification (NCBI taxonomy): domain Eukaryota; kingdom Metazoa; phylum Chordata; class Actinopteri; order Characiformes; family Lepidarchidae; genus Lepidarchus; species Lepidarchus adonis. The sequence continues at coordinate 16,710,224 of JBBIGC010000145.1, forward strand.
CTGAACATAGGAAATGCAAGTTTTAATTTAATATTTAAGGAAATTAAAGTAAATTTAAACCTTCTGTCAACCACTATTAATGATGGTCTTAATCAATTTAATTGATTTAATAAGGGCCAGTGAGCAAAGAAAAGTAAAAGAAGTCTCTTACTTCAGAGAGTTCAATGGCCTTTGCATTATACATGTGCATTAATGGACTATTGCGACCACAAAAAGGCTTTGTAAACTGCATTAAAGTCCCTTAGCTTTTGCTTCTGAATTTAGAGTTCTGAGATGAATAGCTTATTTGAAAAAACCTTCTCGACACTGGATCATAGGCAGGGAAAAGCAATGTGGAAAAGATTTAAAACAACACATACTTTAACAAACAATTAAACATCCAACCATTAAAACTAAAACATTCTTTGCACTTTAACAGCGCAATGTATTTATGAATGTATACTGACAGCAAAAAAGGAATACTACACTACTGTGAATGGAATAACAAATTAAGCTTTCCCATTCTATGAGAACAATGAAGTAAATAGATAGCAAATTAAATTAGGATCTCCATTTGGGAGCACTTAATTTACCTTATTAGCTTTTTACAAACCTACAAACTATCTTAAAGCTATAATTAGTTCTTCATCATTCTGTAGCTTATAGACTGGAAATGAAAATTTGCAACTTGTACAAGTAACTTCTTACTAATTTTATCCATTACAATCTGTGACACTTACTCACCTCCTGCATCTCTTGTGAACATATTGGTGTGAAGACAAAAAAAGCAAAATTACCTGCATTTCCCTATTCAGAATCTGATACACTTCTTTAGAATCCAGGAAGTCCTGATAAACTTTTCTCTGTTCTTCAGTTAATCTGCAAAAAAGCACCTAGGGAAAATGTGTTTAATGATATATAATCACTACAATCATCAAATACACTTACACAAGTCAGATTTATTCAGACATCACAAATTTCAATATATACATAAAAACAGAATAAAGACATATTGGTGTCTGATTTTTCTTGCATATATATATATATATAAAATTATTGAATGTATATACATTGTGTGCAAACCTGCTCATTTTTGTCTGGCAATGAGAGATTATCTTTTACATCAGCCTTCATTCTTCTTAGCAGGTATGGGTTGATGCTATCACGCAGGACACAGGCACACTTGTAGGCTGTTTGCACCTGAAGAGACAAAGAGGTCCAAGATATGACCAACAAGTAAACAACACGAAGAACATTTGTAGACCTGGTACAAAGTTGGGATTACAGGCTGTCAATGGCTGAATTTTGAATCCTTTGCCTTTACATGGAGACGGTAAAAAGTAAATATTCACTAATAATTAGTACACAATTCACAAAGTCCTAGTAGAGCTGTGTGTCCTGAGGCATGTCAGCAGCAGCTCTCTCTTCTCTTCCTTTCAGCAGATTGACACATTAAAGATTCATAAGAGTGCTGCTGGACTCCAGAGGGGGCCACACGCTTTTATCAATAATGTTCTCCTGATCCAGTGTTAGGCCAAATGCCATTTAGCAGTAATTTAAAGGGATCTGCAGATCAAAAGAAAACCAGCAGTAGGCCCACAACACTGCAGGGCGCACAATAAGCCTGGATTAGAGCCCACTTGAGAAAACAAGAGAGAGCACTACGAAGAGAGAAGAAGAAAGAGTGAGAGGGGAGGACAGTGAGATAAGCTGAATGAAAGCATTTGAAGGGTGCGAGAGCATATGCTACAGTAATGGAGCTTGTGGAAAATGCTCCAGGCATTATGTACAACTCTCATTGTTGATTAACTCAAGAGGTATATGAATCCAGACACCAGGGGACATTTCATAGACAAATACAATTTAACATGAAGAAATGCTTTATATTTTGCTACTAAAACCAGCTTAATTAGGAAAGTCCCTGAACACAAACATATTACTTATTACATTAATAACTAAAAAGGAAACTAGGAGTGTTTATCACTTATTAATTTAACAGTAACATTAAAATTTAGTAATACAGATTTTTAAAATCAGCAAAGGAAGCTCAAGTGACCACTAAAGTAGTACATAAAGTTCATAACTAAGTGCATTATTACAGAGGTTAATATTTATATATGTTCTCAGCAGAAGAATATCACAAACTAAAGAGAAATAAGTACTTCACTGAAAAACAATTGATTTCCATGATGAAATGAACTATTTAGATATATAACAATCAGCCATAGCTTTAAGAACGCCAACAGGTAAAATAAATAACAATGACTTTTTAGTTATTTCATTACAATTGCACCTGTCAGGGGGTGGGGCATATTAGACAGTTAATCCCTGAGGTTGATGTGCAAAAAGAAGAAAAAATGCACAAGCACAAGGATTTGCGCAACTTTGATAAAATCCTTAATGTGGCTAGATGTATTAAGTCAGAACATTTCCAAAAACATGAATTATGAATCACATTGTTTTACTGGTAAACGTTCTGCATTTGAGGTAAGAGTAAAAAAATGTGTAAATTACATTTTTGCTTAATTATTTCTTAAAAACATGTACACACATGACGATATGAAAAACGCACATCAGCACAGCAAATATAAACTGAACATTAATTTGGACCTTATAGTTAAATGATGTGATATAAATAAGATCCTGTAAAATAATTATTTGTTTTAATTTAGGAATAATTTCCTGAAAACATTTTTTTACACTTCTCCTAGATGAATTTGATCATGCAATAATTTTTACACTTCTCCTATCCTACATGAATTTAATCAAGTATGTTGAGAAAAGTTTTGCAATTAGGAACTTCACTCAAGTAACTACTTATTACTTACAGCTCCTCTTCTAAATTCCTGAAGCAAAATTTGAATACCAAACATTGACTACATATAGGGTCAGTGGAAATTGTGTAGATGGAAATATTCATAAAGTGATGTGTGATAGAGAATAAAGGTGACTGTGGATATTCAACAAGGCTTACTTGCACTGGAGAGGCATTCGAATATCCTCCCATGGTGATCGGCACTGAAAATTGCTCCATAAAGACAGGGAGAGTGCCCAGTTTCCCTGGAAACACAAAGTCAAAAAGGGACCACAGCTCCTTGAGGTTGTTCTGCATGGGCGAGCCGGAGAGGATGAATCGATGAGGGGTCCGAAACTAGAAATGGAAAAAAAAAACAGATTAAAGTCAGATAATATCAGCTCTGATAAATACTTTTTAAGGACACACAAAAGAATGTGTACAAGGTAAAAAGCAGACAAAGTGGATAAAACATAAAAAGTATGAATTATAATGAGTGGAATGAAGAATATAAAATGAATAATAATTCTGAGGTCTTAATGGTTGAAGCAAATTACAGTATGCAGTTAACAATAGTCAGGAAATATTTGACAATCAGAACTCTTTGTGATACATTAGGCCTAAAAGCACCATTAGCTTCAGTTTATTCAATACCAAATCGAAGTGATGTGGAATTTACAAAAGATTTTTTAATATTATGATCCATAATGAGATAGGACACATAAATTAATTAAGAGCAAGGGGGAAGCGAGATGAGAGGTCTAAGTGGACAAGGCTGATATTACAGACTAAGTCTACTGAGACTTGCATTACCAATGAGTATTTTTTTATTTTTTTATTTAAAAATCTATTGAAAAACATTTTTATAATATTATATAGTTTGTTTCTACGAGTACATCACTTAATCTGGCACCTACAGAAGTTGCTCTATTGTTCAGAGACCCTGTAAAATAAAGGCCCTTTTCACCTGCTTGCATGCAACAGTGACTCCAGCATTGGGGTTCCTGATCTTGTGGCCCTCATCTAGGATGACATAGTGCCAGTCGTATTTCTGGATGTAATCTTGCATAATGCGTACATATGAGTATGATGTGATGAGGATACCATGAGTAGCGGCTATCTCTGGGATAAGTTTCTCCTAAAAAACAAAACAAAATGTTCAGGATCAAGAGCTTAATAAAAGTATTCATCATTACAGAACAATAAATAGAAATACTATGGTAGGTCATACGCACCAGGCTCCAGTGTTTGTCAGTCACTACATTAAATGTCCACCTCCATGCTTCACACAAAAAGCATCAAGTGAATTCCAATTAAAAGCACACCAACCATGTAACCTCTAGTTTTCCCTGCTTCTTTACTTTGCAGCCAATTAATAAGGTACATCTGGTCTGAGGCAGTGTTAGCGTGAGCATGAAAACTCTGTCATTAGGCATAAATGCAGCACAAAGTGCCCCCCCCCCTCACCTCCCCACAAGCTCCTGAGACCAATCCTCCTCCTAGAGGGCAAAGCATGGACTGCCAGGCAACAGCCCCCATTAATCACTGTGTCAGGCAGGGAGAGGGGGGTAGCAGAGAGAAGCCCTCATAGTAAACACCTCACAGCAGCCTTACAGCAGCTTCATCTACCTTAGTTTTAATTAATTTAACACTTCCTTGGAGCCAAATCTACTCCACACCAAGATATCTGCTTATGGAGGGGAGATTCATGCTGGCATTAAGTAAAATCATGCCTAGGATGCAACATGTTAAGACATCATACAAATGTTTATTATACTGAATATACATTACAAATGGTCCCCAATGATGAAAGCGATACAGTAATGTTGTAAATCTGTTTTACGGTTTGTGTAGAAGGCAAAGGAAGCAGCATATGTGGTACAATATTGGAATGTTGCCGGGATCTCCCACCTTGTGAGATGCTTCACTTTCACCAGTGATCTACAGAGTTCAGGTGTCTCTGTGCTCGGGCACATTTTTTTTGTGTGTTTTTAGTGTTTCCACCTAATGTCTTGACTTACGATATTCGATGAGGTTATTGGAACACATCTCCATCATAATTTGGGGGCTACATGTATTTAACATGACAGACTATTTAAAATACATTTGGTTGAAGCTTTATGTTTCAGGGCACATATTAACCTACAGGCATTATAGTCGGAAAATAAATACTTTGTGACTCACCCTCTTGTTAGTGAAGGAGCCTGTTTCATGGAGAACTGCCACCCTAAAAGGAGGCCACCAGGCATGGAATTCCTTCACCCACTGATGCATGACTGTGGCTGGGCAGATGATGATAGTTGGTCCTAAGCCTGCATACCTGTACAGACAATGATGAAGTTGCCTAAACAATTTAGAACATCATAGTATGATGTCCAAACATAGAAAATTATGACTTAAAAGACTTTCCTGCAAAGCACAAGTAAAGTTGCATACTAACTAGTTAATTGCATTTTAAGCTTCAAAGCATCCGAATGAGGCTCTGGTTTTGCTTTGAAATCAGTAGGCCTAAATGAACCAAAATGGTAAGTTTTTTTGAAGAAAGATTTTTTTTTTTCTTCAAAAACTCAAGTACAGCCGATCTGTAGATGAGACGAAGAGCATGATTAAACTAAATGAGGAGGTTGTGAACTCCGAGCTGATGCTAGTCCAGCGTAATGCTCCCCCTGCGTTTTCTCCAATGGAGATGAATCGACAAAATGCACTAAATGGCTCTAGAAGCATTAAAGAATGATATGATATTCCGGACTGTGGCAGCCATTGATATTGAGCCGTAATTGAGTTTGCAAACAATCAATTTGCGGATGCACGACGCCAGACATAGTAGTATTGACCAGCCAGGAGGCCCCCACCCTAAGCAAACACGGCACTGAAAAACAAAAAGGCACTGCCTTAAACGTATTTAATTATGTGTTTCATGTTTAATTTCCCTCCCTCCCCCTCCCCTACAGTTACTCTCATTTCAAGTCCTTGTTCTTCCTTTGATGTCGCCACTAAGAGAATTAGAGGGATATCATAATTGAAACGTCTTTAATAATTTACGCCAAACCTCTCTCCACCAGCAATCCAGCTGCTGAAATATTCATTGCAATCAAGACTTTCAGTCTGGAGGGGTGGGGTGGGAGTGGGCGTGGCAATAGATGATTGTGTAATAAAAACACAATATGTGAAAACATAAAGGGTCAAGCTCAGGAGTTGAGAGGAACAGAAAGATTAGAAAAAAATTAATTGCAAACAGGTTTAAAATTGTCTTGTATTAGAGTGTAATGCACACTGTCCAGGACAGTGGATGTATGTGGGAACACATGGGCAGTTAAGGGGTATGAATGTGTGGGGTCTCTTGCCTGTAATTGGAGCCACGCGTCCTCAGCTTGCTGTAGCTCAGGCCTGCCAGGAAGGCAATTACCTGGATGGTCTTGCCAAGGCCCATCTCATCTCCCAGAATGCCTCCTGCCTGCTGGCAGTGCAGTTCCCACATCCACCTGACACCTGTCTGCTGATACCTGGACAACAAAAGCAAGCATGTAGAACAAAATGCCAGCCCAGCACAACACAAACATCACACCTGATCAATTAATCATAGGGCCATTATGTCTATTGATTCTAAATAAATGGCCTGTAAGTGTTGCTCGATTGATGTGTTGTAAAACGAAGCAGTGGCACAATAGCAGCGGCTTCCTGTCGTTAGCCTACAGCTCTGAACATGCTGTACAGTAAATCCATCTATCAGTACTGCTTTCCTCCTTGTCTCACTTCCTTTATAATGCCTTAAATTAGTAAAAAATAAAAATTTCAAAATTATATATATTTATATATAGCAATACAATTTAAATATATGTAGTTGTGAAAAAGTTAACAATACTATATATATATATATATATATGTATATATATATATATTTTTTTTTTACAGCTACATCAGCTCAAGAAATGCAGAATACATTTAATAAAATATCTTATTTTTCTCTTTTTCATTTCCATATGTAAATTGTTTTTACTGAAATGGTTGTGCATGTGAACAATAAAATGAGTGTCAACTTAAATATCAATCCCATATTCTTACTTGAAGAGTTTTTTCCAGAGAAAGCTTGGCATCTTAAAACCTTCATCAAACTCAGCTTCACTTTCTTCAGACTCATCCTCTCCTTCTTGTCTCTTCTGCTCTTTCTCCTGGAGTCTCTGTCTCTTCCACTTCCTGTGGGATGACAGTCACTACATTACTGAAAATGTTTCCCCTGTTGATTTCAAGCAATGTCTGATCTAGGTTTCGATTAGCCAAAAGGAGGCTCATTCAACTGAAACTATTCCGCTGCTGACATTTTTAATTTGACTCAGCAAGCATTGTGTAAAGGACTACCTCTGGGAAGGGTCGCTTCAGAGAATGGAGTATTGTATGGCCAGGTAGTCTTAGTCCCTGGCCTCTAGTTTTAATTTCCCAGTCTAAGAGAGAGATAGAGAGAGGCCACAGCTCTGCCGTAGTTAGCTCCCTCGCCATCATTCTTGCAGGGCAGCTTTAATTGAACCACTTCTGGCTGCAGGGATACTGCAGTTAGTGGCAGTGTCATCATGGAAGCAAATTAAGATTGATATAGACAATTAGGAGTTTGAGCTCCCCAAGAAAGGTGTGGAGAGAAGAGTGGAGAGAAAAAAATCCATCTTCATTTGGGCCTGGCCCTGTCACTCCACAATGAAACTATTCCCTTTATCTGGGGCTTCCGAGACTGCACTTGTAATTAAGTCAAGACTAAACATTGGTTCAGTTAATTACGTTTTTTTCTCCCCACACCTCCTCCACTCCACACTGTAGTGCTCTACCAGCAGCACCCACAAATGTGTGCCTGCATTCACATCCAAATCACAGAGCAGAAAGTGTGGAGAAAGAGAATGTGCCAACTCAATTTCTTTACTATAAATACAAAATCTCAATCTTGTTAGGTTTGGTACCATCTATTTTCACATTAGCAGTGTGGAATAAATAGATGCATATTATAATGAGAAAAAATATGAATAGACAGAGAAGTTGCTTAGTCAAAGAACATCTGCCAATCTCCTGAATGGATTATCTAATCTAGCACACACAGGCAAAAGATGGTTACACAAATCATTCAATCATTTGAATTTGTGTTTGGAAAAGAACTATGGCATTTCTAACATATTAACATAAATCTTGGCCAAGGCATTTCCGTTAATCTTACCTAATCCTGTGCCTGTAGTATTCAATATCGCCATCGTCTTTATATTTCTTCATCTTGCCTTTTCTCCCAGAGTCCTCATCCTCATCTGAGCTGCTTGGAATGTATTCGTCACTCTCACTCTCTTTCTTGGGCTTTCTCGGTTTGGTCTCCTTTTTCTTCCTATAGGGCTTAAGTTCATGCTCCTCGTTTTCATCAACCCAGAACTCATCATCTGGTTCTGGTTCCTCAGGATCCATCAGCTCATCACTGGGCACATACTCTGAACCCTCACTGTCTGAGTCTCCCTCCCTCTTTCTCAGCCTCTTGATCTGAGGAAACTCCTTCTCGACCTTAGGCCTGGCTTTGGGGTGAGCCTTTAAGGCAGTCCTCTGAAGCTTCCGCATGCGCTTGTCAAGCTTTTTATCTTGTTTGGAGAGAACTCCGTTCTTAGGAGCCTCTACTGAGTGAGCTTTGGGGGCCTTCTTCTTGAGATTAGGTTTCTTCCTCCTCTCCGCAATCATGGCTTGGTCAGCAAGGTATTTGTCAAAGCCTGAGTTTTCGCTGAGCATCACCTTGCGTGGTTCCTTCTTTTCTTCCTTTTGAGGCATCCGCGTGCCAAAAGGAGTCATGTGACCTGTGCGAATGAGTTCTTCCCACTCTGTCTCCTGAGCTGGCATGAGCATACTGCCCAGTGTTGATGGACCGGGCTCTGTCACACACATGAAAACAGTACATGTCAGTTTGTAAGACTTTTAGTGTTATACTCAAAGCATTGTTCCCATTACTTCATTCTAATAGACAAATTGAGATAAGCTTTATCATTGTGTGAAATTAAGGTACATTAATTTTTTTGGATAATTTTTAATGAATTTAAAGGATGTGTAATGTAAAATTCCACAAATAAAACTGCCTGTTTGTGGATATTAACGTCCAAAGTTTTAGGCATGCCAAAGAGTTAATGACGATGTATCATGTATGTATGAAATTGAGCTATCTATTTTGCATCCATAAATCATATATCTGACAATATTGTGTGATGCTCAGAAAATACAAGCATAATAAATCAATATTAAATTTATCCATATCACCCAGCCCTATGCAGTAACAAGTACTAATTTGCTAAAAAGTTGGATGGAAGAATGCTGAGTTAGTTTCTGTTCTCCATAATGCACTCCAACCTTGCATGTTTTAAAACTACACCGCCAGCTTAAACCTAATGAAATGTTGTAACAATTCCAATATTGCATAAAAATATTTAAATAAATAAATAAACATAAACTTCTACTGCAGGTATGTACTTCTGTGGGTCTCTAATTTACTACAAACCCCTCTCAGTGGTGAAAACTAGGCTCTGACTCTTATTTTGCTTATTAATTCTAGAGGTTGTTTTAAGGTCTTTTTGATCAAAAGTAGAATTAAAGCTTGAAAATCATATCAACTCATGGGAGTAATTGTTACCTTCCTAGTATTGATTAGACAAAACCAGGTACAGAATGGTGACTACACATACTAGATGCAGCAAACATAGCCAATTGCTAAAAAGACAAGGACATTTTTCTAAAAGGGTGGGAGAAATTCAGGAGTCTGGACAAATTTTAGCCGTTTAAAGTCAGAAGCAGAGTAGTGTGCACTTCAAACTGTGTCTAAAGCATATTTGCATACAAACAGGGATTAACACTAATATTTTTTACCATCTGCCATCATTTTACCACATCGAAAATTTTGGATTTGAGCAGTAAGTTACTGACCCCCATTACCAGGTCCCTGGCCATAAACATTTCTTTCATAAACATTCTTCCTACACAAAGTGTATAGAAAGACAGAGCATCCCCAGCTATATATGGAGTATAGCAAGACAGTTAAAACATGCAGCACAGTGTGTCATTATTATTGACTACACTAACCTTTTTTCAAAATTATTCCATTATCTTACTCTGAACATTTGAAGTGCTTTTC
>JBBIGC010000145.1:16725203-16736006 GCA_037576955.1 Lepidarchus adonis
TTCTTCCTACACAAAGTGTATAGAAAGACAGAGCATCCCCAGCTATATATGGAGTATAGCAAGACAGTTAAAACATGTCATTATTATTGACTACACTAACCTTTTTTCAAAATTATTCCATTATCTTACTCTGAACATTTGAAGTGCTTTTCTTCTCCTATAGAGACTTTTTTTATACATACAAAATTTTTAACTGACAGTTATGATATTCATGGCAGTTCTTCATCACTTTATTTGGCAAAAAAACGTATTACCAGGGCAAGTGTGATTAATGTAACATTAATACACCACATCACTATTTCAGTGTATGGTCCTTAAAAACCTGAATGGTCTGCCTAGAAATACAATAGGTGCACAATCCTGAGGAAATTAAATGCTTCTACTAACTCTCTGTACTCTACCACTTAATATCTTATTATTTAATAGTAAAATGAACTTCTTTTTACACGTGACATTTGTTTAAAATTTACTCATGCAGACACATACCAATTCAACACCACAGCTGTGTAACATAAAAGACACTGACCAATGGCCAGCTATATCTCCCAAATTGTACTTCAATCTCACCTTCATCGTCAGTCAATAAATCCAACTCATGCTGGATATCCTCTATCCCAAGAATGGCTTGTAACCGCCTCTGCTTGGCTCTGATCTTTTTTAACTGCTTCTCCTGTAAAAGATAAGAGGTTTCTAACCTTACCAAGCTGCTGATACAGGAGAAGCTCCCAAATATCTTATGCTGTATTATGATCATGGGAGCTATGTTGTTTCAGCAGCATAATTTACACACAGAACATAGTCTTATATTATAGAAAAGTGATGAATGAATTTTAAAATGAATAATACACAGGAGAGAAAGTATGTAAATGTGGACACTGAAATAAACTGTACGTCATTACATTCAAGTAGACCGAGCACAATGAACTGATGAAAATGTCTATAAAGCAATATTCATCTGCTCACTTTGTTTTCCTTCTGCCTTTTTACAGACTCGATTTTTCTGCTGATGTCCTTACTGGAGGAAGCATGAGGACTAAGCTGCTCTAGGATTTTGTTGATGTGCCTTAAAGCAATGGTGCATGACCTAAGAAAACACAATGAAAAACATTAATGCAATCAGTGTGTGGAAAGCATCTCATCTGAACACTGAAATCCAGGTCATTAGAGGGATGCAGTTCTACCTGACATCATCCAGTACAGACTCGTACTCTTTCTCTGCCTCGGCCTTAGCCACAGCTTGGTTGACCTCCTGGATGGCTCTGTCCACCTGCTGTAAGACCCCCTGTTCCAGCACATCCTGGTCATAGACATCCACTCCCAAACCCTGCAGCTCAGACACCTGGGAACTCTGAGCAACTGCCTGGATCTCCTGACGGTTGATCTGGAGCAGAAGCTGGGGTTTCCTCGAATTCTCTGATCCAACAGTTTCAGGACAGGCTGCTGCTGGTTCTTCACGGCCTCTTCCTGGGATGGACAGCCCAGTGTTCCCCCTGTTGACCCCATTATCCTCTTGACCTCCTGGCGTTAGAGCACTGACAGGGGTGGACAGACCTGGAGAGTCTTGGTCCTCATTATTGTCAATTGGCATTTTAATGTAGCTGTGAGCGGGAATGACATCAGAACGTATAATGATTCGTTTATACTGCGTAGAAAACAACTAACATCGTAAATAAATAGCTGTCGCACTGCATACAAGTTCAATCAAATGACTCACAACAACCAAGTGACTTTAATTATAGAAACTGTCTTTTGCTACAATCTAATCTACCAGGCTAAATAATGGATGTAGCCTTTAAGTTCATAGTCCAATCTGACACTGAAGTGACAATAAAACTAAGCTCATATTCTGTGAAAAGTCTTTCAACCGTTAGCTAGCTTTTATTGTTAGCTAGCTAATAAGCTAAAGCAGATTCCTTTGCCCAAAACATCCCCCGTGTCGTTTCTATATATATCCAAAGATACAGTAATTATCAGAGAAAAAACAAACCTTCCAAGCGATCTGAATTTGCTCAACAATTTATTCGTTTAGCAAAGAAATCCATGTATATTCTCAGTTCCTAAGTGTGTACTACTTGAAAACAGCACCGTGTATTAGTTACACAATGTATTCCACTCAGTTGCGTGAAGACAGAAATTACGTCCATTCATAATTCTCCTCAACAATTCTTCAAAATAAAAGTCTAAAATCTCCGAAAACGAACGGAAAATACCAAAGGCGTAACAACACAATCCCTACAGTTTACAAATATTTAAACGAGACTTTGTTGCTGTGGTTAATTTTGTCTTATTTAATACCTTAGCGGATAAAGACGCAAGAATCGTGAGAACATTCAGGGCTGGTCGTCCAAAAAATAATGGGTTCCTATGGAGCTCTGTGCCAAACTGTAGTGTACAAGTGGTTATATATAGTACCACAGAACAGCACAGTCAAAATATTTAATTACATTGCTGGCATATTTTGTAAGCTTTCAAACTCTAGTTACAATACTTTATAACAGTGTTTTTTGTACACTTCAGCGCCATAATGACCTAAACATACTTTATGTAATAAAACAAAAATATACTGATAAGATAAAAATGTAGCACATTTTTTCAACCTTTGGAAACGTAAAGTGCTGATTACTTCAGCAGCTCTTCTACACGAACTCCCATTGAAAAATCTAACACGGGCGCCCCCTAGCGCTTTGAAGCGATGTTATTTATTTAATTGAAAATTCAATTCAATGGAAAATTCTTACCCGTAATGGGAGAGCCTCGTCAGATCGCTAAGTAAAATAACTTAAAATTAATAAACAAAAAGCCTTCCCTTAAATTAGCTCTGTTGAAACGGACTACTGTAGAGATTATCGTTCAAATATAAAACCCATTATTTAATGTTCATTAAAATAAAAAAGCACAATCTCTGTAGCATTGTGATATAAAATAGTTTTTTAATTTCATTTGTCTATAACAATATGATCATTGAATTATCTATTGGCCACTATCGGCTACGTTTTTTTGGTTTCATTATATTTTATTTTTTATGCGTTTTCTACCACTCTCCTTAGCTGTGTGAGAAAAGTGGAATTGTTAGGTGTTCACTTAGGTCAGGATTAAAAATGAAGTTAAACTAACTGTGTACACCTGTCGGCTCCGTTGTCTTTGACACTAGGTTTGACCAAGGGTCGAAATAAACACAATCTATTTAGATCTACGGGAAGGCATTTTAATATAGAGCAAGTCTGTTGAAAATAAAGAAATTAAGTAAATAAATCTGCAGTGATCGTAAACGTCCTCAAGATGGCACCAGTCTACTGCACTGGAGAGCCTTCATCTTAAACTCGATGGTGTTACACACGAATACACGTCGTTAAAAGACTCACTCTAGCTGATATTACGGGCAAAAAACATATTTCCCACCACACTTACTTGCTATATTAATTGTAGATGATCATGTTATTTAGGATGTAAACACGTGCACGCGCTAACTCCTTCAGAAAGTCTTGCTGAATCAGGTAGGTCATAGGTTGGTTGGAGTCTTATTTTGTAAATGTATTTTAGTTTAGTTAGTTACCCTCACTGTGGTGGTCTGTTTCTTCTTATGGTTGGTGACAGCTGACATATAAAACCCACGAGCTGTAGGACTGCCGCCACAAACAGCAGCTTATCATTGGGTCACAGCTGAATGCCACATAGAAACGCCAAGCATTAAGCACAAATTCACAGCACTTTACTGCATAAATGTCTGACATTTCCATCCTTTTCTTTATGTCATACCTTGTGAATATGAACACTCTTGCTACACAGGAAAATTTTTACCTCAGGCATATATCAGTTTTCTCAATAAATAAATAAATAGCTCGTGAATTGTATGTCAAAAGAAAACATTTAACTATCAGTAGAAAGTAGCAGAACACTGGCAAGAGTAAAATAAAATTTAAATGTAAAAATAAAGAAAGAAATACATAAAAATGCTGTTTCGCTTGGCATTTATCATTGTCTTAACTGGCCCAGGCAGAACATGTTTCCAGTGTGCATGGATCTGCTTCTTCTACGGCTGTTCCAGGACTCTTCCATGTAAGTAAATCTATAAATCTAACATGGCCATTTTTTCATTATATACTGTAGGTCTCCTTCTTGGGCCTCTTCTGTCCTGTGGAGTCATATTACTACACACACATGGAGCTTTCAAGTAACATTTGGCTTTGAATACTTGTACTGAAATATCCATAATGGACATAAGTGTAGAAATTCTTTATATCGACAGAATTCTGTATTGCTCATGGTTTGCCTGTTGTCATGTGATCTGTATACTCTGTGCACAAAAGCGTCTGGAAGCTGTTACGTGTTCGGCTGATCCTCTTTAGTGTGGGAATCAGAAGTTAGCTCGCCTTAAAAGGTAAACCCTCTGATGATACTATTAATTAAACTGTCATCCCTTTCCCTCACTTTGTAGTTTTAACCATTGACACTAAGTCATATTGGGGATAAGATTACTCTGTGGTGGGGTTTCAAATGATCACTTGATTTGTTTAAGACCCACTCAGTATCAGACACTATAAATGGCTGCAAATTTTCACTTCATTTCATGCTTTTGAAATCAATGTTTTAAAAAAAAAAAAAGCATTAGACATTTATATAATTTATGTTGAGATTTCTGTTCCGTTGTTGTTCTTTCTTTTTTGGCCGGCTTGCATTTGTTAACCTAATTGACTGTCCTAAAAGCAGAAATGAGACTGGCCAAGAACTTTATTTGTTCTGCATTTCAAAATAAACATAAGACTTAGTTTAAAAAGTCTTGTCCATGTTTCCATTCTGCATCCAAAATTTAAAAAGCATCTCATCCAGGCCTGGTAACTATAAATACACAAAAGCGTAATGTAAATATCCATCCATTTTCCAAACCGCTTTATTCATTTTGGGATGTGGGGGAAGCTGGAGCCGATCCCATCTGACTATGTGCTAAGGCAGGTTTCACCCTGGACAAGAGGCCAAGCAGTCACAGGGAAACACAGAGACAGTCAACCATTCACACACACAGGCAATTTGGAGCAACCGATCCACCTGATCCACAAGCCTTGAGATCTTGCAAATAGAAAGGCTCGCGTTCCCGACCCGGGGATTAAACCCAGGAACTTTTTGCTGTGAGACAACATCACTAACCACTGCACTGCTGTGCCACCCTAGTGTAGATATATCTGCAGCGTATTTTCTTTAGAAGAACAGTGTTTTTTTTATGTGGAGTGACTTAATATTTTTATTTATTATTTAATTATACATGTTGTGGTAGGTCAGACAGGAGAGCAGCGTGGGGGGTTTGGACTATTTTGCTACATCTCTACCAGGAGATCATGCCATCACCTCGTTATCTCCTTTTAGAATTTAGGTGAAAATCTTTTGATGTTTTATGTCATATTTTATGTGTGTTCTTGACTGAAGATCTTGAGAGAAGATCTTGACGTAAATGTTCATTACATACGAAATGGTGGTTAGTGCAAGTCAGCGCAGACCGCTCACTAAGTGATGGGGGTCAGTGAAAGGTGGTGTCTTTTGCTGTTGTGGGAATGACAGGTGTAGAAAAACGCTTGCAATAATAAGCAATTGAGGCAGCAACGTCTTGCCTTAGAAAGAAGTATGCTTTTAATGCTTTACAGAATGCAGTGCCTGTGTATATCATGCAATGGTTGATCATAATATATTTATATAGAGCCAATGTCACAGAGAACTGAATTTGTCTTGCACTTTTAATATAAGTATAATATATTTGAATATAAGAAGTTAATTGGGCAGTGGTGGCCTAGTGGGGACTTTGCCCTTGGTATCTGAAGGCCACAGGTTTAAGTCCCAGGCCAGGCATCACTGAGGTACCCTTGAGCAAGGTGCCATCCTGCTACACTGCTCCCTGGGTGCTGTTGAAAGCTGCCCGCTGCTCCATGTGGACACGTGTGATGGGTTGAATGCCGAGATTACATTTACAATATTTCTGATATTTTTGGTACATATAAGTACACATAAAGACGGAAGGGAAAATACAAGTAAAATCTAGACTATGGGCCTAGTGTTCAGCCCAGCAGTACCTTCATTAGAAATACCTGCCAACACTCCATTAGAAACTTACATTGCCATTCTTTGTTTCTCACTTCAGTGTGTCCTGTGGGCATGATATTGAAAGACTGGTGACCAGCCCAGAATGGAGAGGTCATCATAACTGTGCTGTAATGTAAATAACATGCTGGAAGCTTTAGACCCGAAAGACGCCTCCACGCACCCTGGTGAGGACTCTAGCTTCGTTTTGTGGGTCTGCCATATCAATTACAGGTAATAAGTTCTGAAATGACAGCTGGGGCTCTGTCATTACTCTAGGGAGATTTATAAAGTGGTGTCTGTGCTGTGATGATGTGGAATAACAACAGTCCAAAAGTGCAGTATTGTAGAAATAATGTTTGAAGGAAATGAGAGTCACTTGTTTATATATGCAAAGCTGAAGATATTGGCTTCTTAAACAAACTGCCTACACATGACTTATGAACTTTTACTCATACAGATGGAGTCGAATTAACTTCCCATGTCTACATCTAATGCATTGTGGGTTTTACTATAGTCTTACAGCCATTTACTCAAGTGAGAATATTATGGTAGAACTCTCCCTGACAGCAACCTGCGGCTTAAATATATAATAAATGAGATGTTTCATTATTAGACTATTTTAGAAATGCTATTTTATTATATTCTATTTACATTTTATATTGTATTTTATAATTTTATTTATGAGATCGTTGCACTTCTGCACATATGGCATGAAAAGTAATTATGCAATATTTGCTGAAAATATTGTGGGGTTTTTTATGTCCTACAGGGACTGTGTTAAATTATAATTATAATTGTAGTTGTAATAAGATTTTGCCTTCAAATGTATCTACTCATGATTCAGACTAGTCAGACTGACTCTGATGAATGGCCTTGGCCTTTGCAGCATCCTTGACTTGGAATCATCTATTGCATTTCCTTACTCAGTGTTGACTTTAATATGCATCTGCAAGCTATTTAGGAAGTCAGGGGAAGGTGCAGTAGATCCTCCTGAGCTGACTTAGATCAGTAGCTTTGGAGATGTGAAAGCTGCTGTTTTTAGCACCTGTGTATCAAGTACAGAGCTTTCCCAAGAGACTAGCATCATGCTGCTGAACCACCTGGTGTTCAGATGGCTTGACTGTACATGATATGATATGTTCAGTCCACCAGTGCTCAGGTTACTGGAATGGCTCCAGTGATTATATTCACCTCAGCAGATTAGAAGCACCATACATGACCACTAAAGCCATGTAATGGCTATCAATTCATTGCTATGTTCATGTTACATTGCAGGCATCTCCACCCAGTGGAGAACCCTTGGTTTATGAAACATGAGTGAAACCAGCTGTAGTATAAATAATGATTACCCATCTGGCAGGGGTAGTGTGTGTGTGTGTGCGCGCACTGATACATGCTGTGTCTGGCATCCATGGCATAGGGGTAACCCATTCCCTGGCTAGACTACGTAGGCTAGAATTACCCAGTTGGAGGAGCTGGTTACTGGGAGATTAATAACCAAAGAAATGAGTGTACAACCATAACACAGCATGTCTTGATCTGCCATTTGAAGCCTGTCTGATACTGAGCAGGCTGCAAGCTCCAGCTCTTAGTAAAATAGAAAGCTCTTTGTTCCTTCTGAAGTGATTTAGAATGGCAAGTCCCTCAGAACCTTTCTATAGGAGAACTGACCCTAAGCAAAGAGTTAAAGACAGTGTTTGGCCAATGTTTGGGAAGTTGAGCAACGTTCAAGAAGACCAAATGTAGGAATGTCTCATGAAAAACTATATTCTTAGACTTAAGATAAAACTCCTATAAATTCAAGGGCAGATCCGGTTTTGGAGGACCATTCAGTGTAAGAACATGAGGAACACATCACCCTGGCTTAGTGCATGTGTTTGGAAATATTGCATCCTCAGCCTCCTCATGAAACAAATCAAAATGATTTAGATAATTTTACAGCCTTTAGACAGTCCCTGTAGACTCGTGCTGTTCCTTCTGTAAGAAGCCTTGCTGTACTTATTATTTTTCCTCTTATGACACCTCCCCTTTATGTTCTAGTATTCCTTTATAAGAGAGAATTCAGTCTCAACATTATTAAATAACCATCTTACATCCCTGTGTCCCCAGGCTATTTTGTACTGCATTTAATTTTCTGTTGGAGTGCCAAAGGACAGATATTAATCATGAATATATTTTATAAGCTTTTGCCGCTTACAGGAAAATGAGATTTTGGTTTATCCATGTTTTAACTTGAGTTATTGCAGATTATTTGTCTTCTATGAGATACTCTCTAAATGTGATGATCAAAGCCCAGTCTGTCCATGGTAACAAATTATTCCCCATGGCTTGATTTGCTTCAACTCGTCCATTACATCAGATGCAGATGATCCATTGTTCAACATATTTTCCATATTCCTGGAGATGATAAAGCACCTCCACATTATTTTTTTCTTTGCCAATATAATCAGTTTGTTTTCAGATTATTTTTGGCACAGTACTTTGCATTAAAAAAAAAGGGAACCTTTTCTCTGTCAGGATATCCGCTTGCTTTCTTTAATACACAGAAAGGATTAGAATTAATCTGCAAGTGTGTTTTTCTTTTCAAGTTTAGATAAACATTTACTCATATTTGAATTCTTAGGAGATCTCACTGAAGTACTGCATGCTGTGTGTGAATTGTGTCTTTAGAAATGATTCTATCTGATATCTTGTTTCTAGCTGGAGCAAATGCATAGAGGCCAATGGAACAACCTATGAATTCTGAACCTTCAAATCACCTCAGTGATTAATACTACTGCGTTTACACATTTGCATAGACAGACCTACAGCCAGTCCTCCTTTCTTTTGGCTCACATTTAGTATATCCTAAGTGCTTATGTAAAGGTACCAGTAAGCATCCCTGCTATTAATGAAGCACGAATAAATGTTTATTATTAGCAATGATTAACAATTATATTAGCCAAAGTCTAAAAAGCAAAACATTTTCCAGATACATGTTCATCAGGTAATTATAAACGTTTTTGCACATTCCAGTGTGATAATTAGATCATTACTCCCAGTTGCACAGATTGGAACTTTCCTTAAAAAGTGGTGAAATACTTCTCATATCTCAATATCTGATGGTCTCTCTGGATGTACTTATTTGAAACTCCCCTTGATTTAATAAGATGAATAATTGCATTGCCCATCAGGAAGGGTCTCTTAACACAGTCTTACAACCCCACTTATAAAGAAGTTGAGATTCGGTGTGAAATATACCCATATTTAAAAAGAAATATATGTAATGCCAGTAAAACATCTCAAAAGGGTTGAGGTGAGGCAATGAAGGGCAGAAAATAAGTGTAATAAAAACAAAGCAAATAATTAGGTTAATTTGCAACAGCTCATTTTCTTGATTGGGTATTAAAAGACACTCAGAAGTAAAGATGGGCAGTTTATTAATCTGCCTAAAACGCTGCATCTACAATTTTCAGAATAATGTTACTCAATGTAAAATTGCAAAGACTGTGATTATCTCATCATCTACAGTACATAATTAGATCATCAAAAGGTAATCAAAAGTTCTGAGAATCTGTAGAATTCTCTGTGCAATGAGCACGGCCAAATATCAATACTGAACACCTGTGATGCCATTCAGGAGGAGATGCAGTAAAAACAGGAATGATTCTGTCATGGAAATCAATGCATGGGCTCAGGAACACTTCCATAAGTCATTGTCTGTGAACACACGTTGCATAGTCTACTCTCACTACAGCATTTTTTCACCAGAGAAACTGTCTGCATCTAAAACTCAGAGTCTGGCTGAAAGAATTCAGTACAGTTTTTCCAAATCACAAGTACTATAGTCTGTCAGCAAATCTTTGATCAGTACAGTTAACTGGACAAGGCATTCTGATGAAAAACCAAACATTTAATTCAGCTATTTCTCAGAGAAACATAAATTGTCTTGTGCAGAAAGTCTTTTTACAAACCTCATATCTATGCATGACTTGTTTTAGAAGTTTCAGATTCAAATGTGGTCAGTGTGTTTCAATGCTTTTTTGTTATAGCTTCATTACTATTAGCTCTGCAGTATTGTTGCAGTCATAGTAGCTTAGCTAAAATAATTATTTATGCTCAGCTATTTAACAAATCAATCAAACCAAACTATACTACTACTTTTCTTCAATGTTTTACACTTTAAAGTCACATAGTTTATTTGATCTGTCGCACTTGTTATGAAGCTAAGGACTGTAACCAGTGTCTTAATACAAACTTAACTCACAAAACACAAAACATAGTCATGGACACTAAGTCATTTAAAGGGGTCACATGGACATTAAAATAAAGAAAAGAGACAGAGAAGAATACTACATCACCATTCACTGATTGTAGGTTTGTGCTTAATGATGTTTTAATACTTAATTGTTGATTGGTTGAGCAGAGACCTTGGAAGTTAAAGCCTAGAAAGTGCATTCAAATCTATAGAACACTGCCTGAAGGAGGCCGAGTAGAGTACATTTAATGTTATGTGATGCCATCCCAAAGTAATTACAGTAGTTGCTATTACATTTGTGAATATTAACATTTACAGTAACAAGGAGGAGGTGACTTACATTGTTGGATTGATTAAAGTTTTTATGCTTTACAAGAAAGTGTACTTGGTTCACTGCCAACAGCTTACCACTCCATTATCACTAATGGTGTGTGTGTGTGTGTGTGTGTGTGTGTGTGTGTGTGTGTGTGTGTGTGTGTGTGTGTGTGTGTGTGTGTGTG
>JBBIGC010000145.1:16737801-16752859 GCA_037576955.1 Lepidarchus adonis
GTGTGTGTGTGTGTGTGTGTGTGTGTGTGTGTGTGTGTGTGTGTGTGTGTGTGTTGTCCTTTACGAGTACGGTGACTGAATCAGCAAAAAAAAAAAAAAAAAAAACTCAATGTCCCCATAAACATTCTACCCTCGCATGTTCGAGGTGCAGGAAATGTGGTTGTGCGAGGTTCAGCAGGACACGACGGAATGTTGGGTGAACTGGAGCTAGTGCTCATGCTTCCACATCCTTTTTGCTGAAGAGTGATTGTGGCAAAAACAGCAACTGTTGCAGCATCTTCAAGTTTATCAAAGGGTCTCTGTTCTTGCCCTAGGCTTTGTTGTTCTCGCCCCAGGCTATGTTAATATTCTTTTACAAACTGACAGTTTGTCTACATAGCACTGATGGTTCATTTCTGCTGACTTTTTAATTTGTTGGTTTTTTTTGTTCCAAAAATTTGCCTAAAATGTTTTTTCCCCCTTTATTCCTCATCTTCCAGCCAGCCGGTGTATTATTTATCTCTTCACTGAGCAATAATTTGAACATTTTAATGACCATGATCATGCTTGCCATATTATAATAGATTTAAATTATTTAGAGTTAATTTAGACAATTGTTTTATATGTAGTTAATATTGTAAATAGAAACAAGCTTGGGAAATCAATGCTTTTACAATTAAAAGGTAAAACATCTTTATAAATGGTGTTTTGAAATCTAGAGGTCTAAAACTAGATTAGCTTTAACATAGCAAAAGCTAAAAGCTTTAACAACTCGAAATCTGTCAACAGCACAGCAATTAACACATAGATAATGGTGTCTGACAATTATATGTGAAATATGCTGAATTCAAAATGTAGATTATAGACTTTAATGCACTTTTAATTGATTTTAAATCTTTTAGGAACAAATTTGAGATGTAAGTCCTACTGAATAAACAGTTACTAAACTATTGTTTAAGTTTGAAATGACTTGCCATTTGAATCTTTTTAAGTTTCATTCAATATTTTAAAATGACATGAATGTGAAAACATTAAGTGATATAATATAATATATAAACATCAGTTTCAGTGCTATGCTGTTTTCTCTATCATTTCAGAATCTATTCTAGTCGAGTCAGAGTCTAGTACACTAAACCACTGAATTTATTTATTTTCTAAGGCAGGTACTGTTCATTGAATGAGGAGTTCAATTCAATGGGCATCTTCAGGTTAAGGGGCACACTGTATGCTTGCCATTGAGATGTTGGTCAGAGAAAGTGAATAACCACAAGTTTTATCAAGGTTTTGTGTTGAGGGGAAACACTGTTGATTTTCTTTTTCCATTGTCAGCTTCTGAAACAATTCATTTGTTGCAGTGGGCAAGTGAGGCTAAAGAGGCACAGAGCTCACAAACATTTTTAGCCCAGGCAACCATTCAGCAACAAGCTTTAGCAGCCGATTATTGAGATGTGTTCCAGAGCCAGATCCAATGCTTTGAAGTTAAGAGGAGGCTTTGTCTTTTAGTACAAATTAACACAGTCTCTGAAGTCTGCTCATTGTCAATTCATTTCTGAATTATAGGATAATATGGCCTCCTTAGTCTGTAGAAAACAGAAACTTCTTTTCTGAAGCCAAAACGGACCTCTGTCCCAGTTAGAATGCCATTTACTGTAAATGAAATTTCTTGCGATAATTGATCATCTCTTTTGGAGCTGGTTGATGTTCATTATTTATCTTCTTGACTGAGTAGATATTTTGTGACTCTGCCAGGATCAGCAATGGTTCTTCCTTTATTAACCACTAATCATCAGTAGATAACAGTTTTTTAGAACTGTATTTAGCAAAATTTTAAACTGTATACTCTGCTGTAATAATATTCTTCTGTGGAGAAAGTAAATACACAGTTGGTCTTATAAGCTAGAATAGCACCCTTTTGTAGAAATAACTTCTTGTAGTGATGTCTCTGCATAGAATAGATATATGGATTTTTTTTTTTTGCATTATGGGGTTCAGGTTGCTTTTCTTGGTGCATTTGTGTGAAGATTTCTGGAGCCAGACCGCTGTACAGTACTGTGCATAAGTGTCAGGCACCTGAGAAATTTATATTTAAGAGTTGTTCAGACAGGCAGTAAGTGTTTTTATTTTTTAATTTAGATCACTAATATTAGAATCAATGCAAATAAAATTAATACAGTGAACAGTACATGTTTATCAATGTGTTAAAAAAAAGACACTTTTTTGTTTTACCTTTCTGCTCCTCAGTGTAAAATGTTTAATCAAACAGTTCAGTGATTAATTTGATTAAAGTGCACATTACAGACTTTAATTTAAAGTTTAATTTGACCATGTAGAAATGACAACACTTTTATACATAGTTCTCCCTCATTTCAGGGTACCATAATGTTTGGGACAAGTAACTTCACAGGTTTTTATGATTATTCAGGTGTGTTTCATTGATTCTTAGGCTTCCTTCTACCAGAAAAGCTGTGCCAATGAAAGTCAAGGAAGCTGTTAAAAAAATAATAAAACCATTAGAGACATTAGTCAAAGCTTAGTATTACCACAATACAAGCAATGAAAAAAATGCACTTGTGAGCTCTGTAATCACAAAGGGTCTAGTAGGCCAAGAAAGACCTTCACTGCTGAAGACAGAAGAAACCTCACAATGATAAACTATTGTGCAACAGGTCAGGAGGCAGGTCTAACTTTGACTTCATGAAAAGAAATACAGAGGTTATACTACAATATGCAAACCACTTATTAGCCATGAAACAGATTGTCCAGATTGCAGTCTGCGAAAAAGTACTTAAAAGAGAATTCTGGAAAAAGGTGTTATGGACCAAGCTTAATCTGTATCAATGTGATGGCAAGAGGAAAGTATGGAAAGCAGCCAAGGCATACTTATCTGTTAAAGATGGTGCTATGGCTTGGACATGTACTGTATGGCAGCAACAGGTACTGGAACACTTGTCTTCATTGATGGTTATTGCACAATGAATTCTGAGGTATAGAGAATATGATCTTATCTCCTCAACTTCCAGTAAATGCCTCCAATCTAATTGGAAGGTGCTTCATCCTGCAGATAAAAAAGATAATGATCCCAAACATACTGCTAAGCCAACATGGGAGTTCCTCAAAGCAAAAAAAATAATAATTCTTCAATGTTCAAGCCAGTCACCTGATTTAAATCCAGATGAGCATGTCTTCCATATGCTGAAGAATAAATATAAAGTTGAAGGTGGCTGCAGTAGAGGCTTAACAGAGCTTTACCAAAGAAGATACTTAGCCACTGGGAATGTCTATTAATCCTAGACATCAAGCAGGCTTTGCATGCAAGGAATATGTAACAAAATACTAAGACATGACAGCTTTAATATGCCTACCATTACTTTGTCCTAAATATTGTGATGAAACTAAAATGCAATAATATATTAATAATAATATTATGCAAATAACTATGTATAGATTTAAGTCTGCAATGTGCATTTTAATCACATCTGAATTGTTTGATTTCAAATTTATCATGAGGAGCAGATTGATAAATTTGGGAAAATGTGTCTTTATATACTGTACTGTATGTATATTCTATGATATGTTGCATTGATAAAAGTGACTTATGATTCTCTCATGAAATTTGCCACAAAGTGGTAAGTCACAACTTATATTTATTTGGAATATTTGAACTTTTGGTTGATTTTGGATAAATACTCAGTCATGATACCTGTACCTGATACCAGTTTACCTGCTTGTTCTGAAAAGTTTCAAAGCAGTGTAACATTAATATTTTATAAACATTTCAATTAAATTTCACCTCTGTCTCATCTTTTTACATTTATTGTGTTCCTGGCATCAAACTCAAAACTTCTCTATGAAATACAATCAAATTGTATTTTACAATCAAAATTTACCTTTGTCAGTAAAATGCATAATAAAGATTACTTATAAATATAATTTTACATAATGGCCCAACTTCCAGAAGAAAAGTTTGAATCTGCAGTTTGAATTTGATATATTAAGTCTACATACACTGACACAGAGGATTTGAGGTTTTAGCCTCAGGTGGAAATAATGTTTGTTACGCAGATTGAAGAAAAGTTGTGCAATAAGTAGTTGGGGGGAGTCAGACCCAAAAGTCAGAAGTTTGTCATCAATTTACATCCAGTAATAGATTAGCAGATATTGCAGGAATAAATGGAAGGGATTGTGGAATCTGGATGTTATCTGATTCTGTGAAGTTCAATGCACTATAATAGCATAAAGAATTCCATTATTAATCAGCATGCAAAAAAGTTGTGAGGTCATCATTATTAGTTGCTTGAAAGTCAAGCAAACAGCATTCAGATTGCATAATATAAATTCTTACAACATGACAGGATGATAACCCCAACTGACCATGACACATTAAAGCAATAAATTGCTTAGGGTAGCATTTAGGGCAAGGACAGAACATTTGACACTAAAAGTAGTTGCTTAGGGTAACACATAGGGCAAGCACTAAGTGAACTCTAAACAGAAGTTGTAGTTTTGTGTGTGGGAGAGTTTTAATAGAATGTAACAGAGGAGAACAAACTTTTAACTTATAGGCAGGTAAAGGCAAACCTTATGAAAACACTTTTAAGTCTGGTGTGTCTTTTGGCAGGAAGGAAGAGATGTTGGTGTGGGTTGTGTTGGCACTGTAGAACAGTATGTTCTTGGCTGACTTTCAGTTGTTTCTCTGCTGTTGTCACTGCTGAATGGCCAAGGTGTCAGAAGTCAGAATCTAGCATTTGTGCTGTAGAAGGAAAGGGGTCATTGAAAAAAATCTGCCTGTGGCTTCATGAATGTTTTTCAGTAAAGCCATTATAGCCATTTCCTCTCCTCAGGGTCTTGTTTGTCATTATTTGTTTCAGCTCTTTTATTTCGGTATTCTTTCTGGGTGTTGTTTCATTGTACCTATGTCAATCTAGGTTATGGGCAGTTTCCTAATTTGATTTTGGCTCTTGATGATTCTCCCAGTGGCATATGGACAATAAATGTCCTTCCTCACAAGGGAACTTATTCAGTTAGTCTGCATTTTCCATTTTTGTTTAGTGTTAGCAGATATAGCATGCTAGTATTGCATGCTGAGAAGTGTATTTATCATTCTACGTTCCTTAGTATTGTAACTGAGAATTGTTTGCACTTATTGGTTATTCAGTGAAAACTTTTTATTTAAAGTTGCAGAGCTTTTAAAGACTTGTCTCTGATGTCCCACTTAGAAATATTATATAAGATTAATGAAACCTGCAGGTAGACAAACCAGTAACCATTTATAATTTGAAATCTAATCCATTTGTAGAAAGTATATTCCAACCTCCCCATCAAATGGGACTACTTCTACATTTCTTGCTTTCCAAATTGGGCAATATAAATACAGCCATTTTATGTGATGAAAAGGGGATGCATTTTTCAGACAACTCAGGTTAATTATAGCAAAATACCTGTGTGACTTAGTGCGGCAAATGTGTACATAACTATGTGAAATTGAATCTCAAGGTTTGAAGTCCACTCTCCCAAACTCTCAAATGCTTAAAATTTGATTTGTAAATTTTTGATATGAAGACAATAATAACCATTTAAGAGTTATTCTTTGCATTGAGATTCATAAAACTGTTCTAAATAGCAGTTCTGACCTGAATGATGAAATGATGATAGCCTGAGCATCTTTCCAGCTTTTTCATGTAATAGTATTTTTCATGCAATTTTTATTTTATTATTCATTTTATTATTTTCTAATTATGAGTTTAGGAAATCATTACAGTTTTTTAAATTAACATTTTACGCACCATTTACATTAGCTGTTACCTAATAGTTTAAACATTAGTAAGACAACAAGTAAATATTTTAAATTACAGATTACACCCATAGTATTATTAACTGACATTAATGTGCAAAACTTTAGCACATGTTTAAAACACACAGTCTAGATTCATCACGTTCTATAGCAGACAAATAAAGAGCCACAATTTTACAAACCCTACGGGAGCAGAGTTTGCCAGCAAAAACACTAAATTGGACAGTGCTCCAAAATTAGATTTATTTTTGCTTATTTAAGGACAAGACAATGAAAGACATCATCAGCAATGACAACAAGTCATTTAGTTGGTGATTGTTTGCTCTTATTATCTATAAGTCAATAACACAATAACACAGATATTCTCAAAGATCAAAAGTATGAGAAAATCTTTTGGGATGGAACTCAATGTATAAAAACATAAATTCTGTAAAATGGCAGTAGCTATTTTAATCTGCACTGACCCGTCTGCTGCTTTAAAAGCCTTGTGAAATAAATGAACCTTGCCCTATTGGTCTTCCTTATGTTGTTTCCAGACTGACCTCCATCAGGTAGCTGGATTTCCTGCCTTGCTGCTATTGACTCAGCTGGACCTGGTGAAGTTTTTTTCTGTTTGGACACAAGGGGCAATGGAGTCCTAATTTGTAACGCAGCTAAAAATGTAGAAGCCCTACTAAGCTGCTTCTAAACCCTCCTTTATTATCCTTCACACCTCCAAAACAGCACAGAGCTCTTTCAAGAAAATCTCTCTCTCAGGACAACAAGCCTCTGCTCAACACGGCTGGCTAAGTGTGTGAAATCCCCAAACGCTAGTGTTTTTAGAAACCCAGTCGCCCAGAGCCAAAGGTTAGGAGCACTTTAGCATTCCAATACATCAAACTGCCCCCAAGATATTTTTCGAGTGCCATGAAAGCCGACTAAACTTCCTCCCAATTTCTTAGTGCTGGATAAGGAATGGAAAAGATCTGTCTGACAGGAGGACCAAGACATCCTTTAGATATGGAACACCTAATTGTTCATGTGCTGTGTTTGTGTTAATATATTTTCGGTCAGTTTTGCAGCTTAATGCAAAACCAAGCTAAAGCCTACTTGAGAGTGGATAGTCATGGTTGAATTAATTATAGAGAACACCGTTATCTTGGCTGAAGATCTGGTCTCTGGGTCATGTTTTAAAAGCATTTCTGCAATTACTGTTTTATAGTTCCAGATTTAGTTAAAAATAACATACACAAAAACATATTTTTTGTACAAACAGTCAGCGTCTCTCTTTAATAAGATTTTCTTACACTTGTAATCTTGCTCAGAATGTTAAAGTATTTTTTCAATAATATCACATGTCAGCTTTAGTATGAAAGTATGAAGTTATGTATGTTTTGGGAGTGTGGTTTTGTTGTCACTTCTCTTGCAGCAATTTCTTTATATGTAATTGCTACAAAATCTCCCCTTCTCATTCCATCAAATTCTTCCTGTAATTTCTAAAAATCATTATTGAGATAAGTTTCACTGCTTACAGCACACACATTGATTTTAATACTCTTGCAGTAGTTGCTTTCCAAACAAATTACTCACCACAGTAACTTTCAGAACCAGTAATGATGAATAGCTGCTGTTCCATTAAAGTGAAACTGCAGTGATGAATAACATCCACTGAGCTCCCATAGCTTATAGCACAAGATAAATACACATTCCTCCTGACCTCCTGCTGTTCGTGGTGAAATGATAACCTCCCTCTCTCTTGCATACACCCTGCAATCAAAATAAACTGGGCTCTTTGTCAAGGAACACACTTTCAGAAGTATTCACTATTTCTTATTTGAGTTTTCTATAAGTTCTGCTACTTAAGACTATAGACTCAAATGTTTTTGCTCTATTTTAGACACATTAAGACTGCAGATAGCTACGCAATTATCATAAACACTCCTGGACGTGGCTCATTTAGAGTGGAGCTCCAATGCATTCCACATGGCCTTGAAATGCAATTACAATAGGTAGCTCCATGACATTCTTTGATGTGAGATGGATCTTTAACACAGCAAGCAGTGATATATGTTCTCAGCACGTGTGTTTCTGAAGGCATGTATCATATCTGATCTCTGTGGTTCCGTCTGGGCTCAGTGACAAAGAACACAAGTAAAGAACAAAGCGCTATATTCCCAGATCAGCTAAAAACGCAAGCAGCTTTTAATACCCTCAGCTAGAGTAGTCTCTCTCTTTCTCTCTCTCTCTCTCCCCCTCTCTCTCTCATGCCACTAATGAGTCTCTTTTTCTGTTCCGTTTTCCTAGTTTAGAGTATTTATACCATTCTTATTCCACCTTTTTCAAATTAACATGATGATTTCCCACTATGCTGGCTGATTTCTTTCTCAGCCACTATACAAAACAACAAGTGTAAAGTAGATAGCTTACAATAGTTTGTCAAAAAAAAAAAATCTTATGAAATTCCTATAGTTGTGAATAAACAAACAGAATAGCCTGGTAAAGAGATATGGATTTATTGTCTTAACAGGAATACTGTCTAGTGTTTCCCTCAAGATTATAAATCATGGGTTTGTTTATTTAAATAATTATTGCCGGATATAAATGTATAGAGTTTCAATGTCTATGTTTATCTGCATAGTTCTAGTGACTTATTTATTTATTTTGTCTTTATTTGTACAAATTAACCCACAATATTAGATCTCACTTTAAAACAGCATTTACAGAGCATGGACTCCTTTCTGCTATGACTGGGTCCATAAGCTTAACTAGCAATACCTTCATCTGACAGTAGTTCTAAAATTAATTCCATCTACATTTAATTTATATTTAAATAAGGAGAATGGGCAGACTTGAATGGAAGTGAAAGTTTGTCCCTTTTTCACACAAAGAGCATCACAATGAAATGACATCTGCATTCATCTCATCACACATGCACACGGAGCAGTGGGCAGCTACCAACAGCACCCTGTGAGCCGTGCAGTGGGACGGTATCTTGCTCATGGGTGCCTTAGTGGTGCCTTTACCAGGACTTTAACCTGTGACTGTACATTCACAAGGGCAAGTTCCTAATCACCTGGCCACAACTACTCACTGTCTTCTTACTGCTAAAGACTGGAACACACATTCATTTCTCATCATCTCACAATCAAATCTTAATAAAATAGCTCAACTTCTTTTTACAAATAACTGCATGGTATTGATTGAAAGCTTAGAATCTGCAAATATGACCAAATTCCTCAACTTGATTGAGCAATGACTGACAGATAATAATAATAACAACAACAACAACAATAATAATAAGCTTTATTTATAGAGCACGTTTCAACAGCACTTTGAGCTGCATCCTGATGTAAAGTCATTAATATTGAATTGTATCATGCTGCTATGATAAGTGTTAGGTAAATCTGGAAAATATTTGGTTTAAGTTAAGTATTTTCTATAGCACAGGTTCACATTAACAGCTTTTGTAGTTTATTAAACCAGCTGTGAGAATGACGATTTCACTCACGGCTCAGGCAAACATCTCAAATAAGTCTCTGGGGTTTTAAATTGTACAACTCACAATGAACTAGGGAATGATTTCCTAGGATCATATTAACTTATGTACTTCTCACCTTTGGAGTAATTGAAGCAACACAGGTGTTAGGTGCACTTTCACCTTGAAGGAAATTGCTCTTTCTGAGCTGGGAAGTGGTCTGTGCTGGACAGAGTCTCACTTTATGACCCTTAAATGGTTCTCGTGTGGAACATGGGTACATTTGTCTCTTAAGAAAATTATGTTCAGTATGGAACTATGTGTACTAGAAAGCTCTGGTCACTGAGTAATATTTAAATTAATATTAACAATTTTGTGAAATGTATAATAAAATGAAATCATGTGTTACTTCATGCTATACTGTAAAAACAACAACAACAAAAACATTGAATTTGGAGGAGACCCATCTGAAAGAGTTCAGATGACAGGGTGTTACAGACAGCAGCTGTGCTCTGAAGCCTCTGCAGGTTCAGTAAAAGACTCTGTTTGGAACTAAGTCAGGAAAGACCCATTAACAGTAAGTCTAATAATAGCTGCAGTGCATGAGTGTCATAATGAACTATGAGGAGTGTACTTGGCTATGAGAGTGTGTGTGAATCTGAATAGAAGAATGCTGATATGTAGACAACGGAGCACTGGGCCATGCCTCATGTAAAAAGTGATATTAGGTAATAAATGTGATGACAGCATCTCTTATGCTCTGTCAGCAACTATTGTTAAGGGCCACTATTAATGAAGCAGACAGATGACCTACCTTAGTCAGTGAGTGCAAGTGTGTGCGAGATTGATTGTGAAGTATAGACTTAGAGGTGGTGGAATTAGTACAGACATATGGAGCTCGTCAGAGTTTCATTTGAAAGTTCACACACTCTAATTGAATCCATGCTTTTCTTTTTGGAAAGCTTCATACACCGCCCCCCCATAACTTACCCACTTTTCTTTTACAGTATGTGACCCTGTGTTTTTCCTCTGTTGTGCAATTAATACAACTGTCATAATTCAGGGGAAGCGAGAAAGACTTGTTTGGTTTTTTTTGTATTATTATGTACCCTCGTACCATGACAAAATTTGGCTTTTGCAACTTCCACTGACAGTCTGGAAGGTTCATTTTGTCTTTGGCATGGAGAACTCGACATCCGTTTTTCCCAAAAACAAGCTGAAATGTAGACTCATCTGACTCATCTGACGTTTTGTTCCATATGAGATGGGCTCAGGCCCAGAATACTTGGTGGCGTTTCTGAATAGAATTGATTTATGACTTTCTCAAACAAGGTTGAGCACAAAGTGATGAGCCACTACTCATATTTGATAGCAAAGACTGAGCCTTTGGCTTTGGCTTTGGCTTTATATCTTCTCTGGTTAACAGTTCAACTGCTTAGAATTTCAATATGGTGTAATTTAAATATTCTGTAAACTTCTACTGTTTGTTTCACCCATTTTGACCTTTTCTTGACTAGATGCAGGCTTTTAATTCAATTGTAAATATTGAATTCAAACAAAGAAAGAAAATTACAATATTTCTGCTATGGCTTTCAGAAAGAGGCTCTGTTACTGTTTCAGTATGACTGTGCTGATCTCACAAATATACATTTATAAGAATTTACAAGCCAGAGCAGTGTTCAATGAAAACCCACCAATTTTTAGGATTATTGTCTTATGCTATATTAAATATAAGTAATGTGGAATTAATATTATTTAGAGAACTTTGTTTAATTGATGCAAATATATTAATAATATTTCATTGTAGGCTAATACTCTGTCTAATGAATTGCTCCCACTCTTTCTTTCAAGTTTTTAATACATGTCTTAGATTTTTTTGCTGTTCTGAAATTTCTGATTTTAACGTTAAGCTCTTGCTCTTACTCTTCTCTCCACCACATTTGCCAGGTTCTACATTGGAGACTGTCACAGTTCCTTTTTCCACTTTTTTGTATTATATTCTTCATCATATCACTTTTCTTTTTATTTTCCATTTATTGATTTCTTCATCCATGAAGCTAAGGACATTGGTGTTCCCAAATTAACTCCAACACTTAACTACTTATGCCATCAAAAGGTGCTTGTTATGTTCTCAATTAACATTAATCCAAAATCGTTCAGGCTGCTATCACAGGCTCTTCATGTGCTCTTCTTCAGGTACAACATGCGCCCAATTGGAACGGCACACACTCAACATGGTTCCCTCAAGGCAATGCATTGTTTCTTGGCATGTTTGTTAGAGTGTGCTGACCACAGGATGTTTTACTCAGCAGTTTATGGTTCCTGGCGGAATTGATCCATCACTATGCAGTGAATAGAAAAAGAAGAACTTTAAAGATTTATTCCAGTAGACTTATCAATGCTTTGTTCACAGTACTCTTTCGTATTGTTGGACAAACTTTACAACAGATCTTTGGCAAAAATCTCAATTAATAATTATTTTCTATGTGTGAAAAGTGTATTTTTTTGTCATGTTATTGCCATCTAAATATTGCATATACAGTATTTTTGTCATCTAACCCTTATTCAACCTTCATTTAGCTACAGCTGTATACTCTAGCTTGGTGACAATGATAACCCAACATCATGTACTAAATTTAAACTTCATCTAGACTTCCTGCTGAGGAAGGCTAGTGACAATGTTTGGACTAAGTCCAAGCAGTAGAGTACATCTCTTCTTTGCCTGTGTCATCCAGAGCTATAATTCTGTATAATTATTGCTGTGTGAAATGTTTGTCAGGTGGCTGCCTGAGGTAAAAACCTGTACATGTCTTAGCATCAAAAAGAAAAAAAACTTGTTACCTAGCCTTTAAACAGATGGAAAGCTTTTTTGCCTGAGAATCTGTTTTCTATGATCAGGGAGTCAACATGAATCATTCTCGAAAAAGGCCTGAGAACCTGGCAGCATGTTCTTTTTGAGGAGGAAACTAACAAGGACTAAAAACGACTGCGGGCTGTTTCATGATCAAATACCTTTGTAGTTTTACCGACTGCTTTCCATTGAGATTGTTGCAGATGTAATGTTTAAAAGTTTGCAAACATTTCATGATTTAACTATTTCAATAAAAGAATGCTTTAAAAGGAGCAGAAGATTTCTACTCTTTCACGCCATACAAACCAAATCCGGTTGATAAACTCTGTGTACTCTGGAGATAGTTATCAGTAAGGTAGATGCCAACTGTGGCGACTGTTTAATACTTCAGTGTAATTCAATGTATTGCATGCATTGGTGTATTCCCATCTAAAACTTGCCTCATCTCAATGCCAGTTTTTGTCTTTCAGATGGTCATATCTCACACTGTGGCGCAATTTGCTTAAAGGTTTGGCTGGAATTAATGAATTAAACTGAATAAAGAACATTTATATTGTGCAATAAGTGAAGGCTTCCATTCACCACTTGGCATTACACAGATCTTGAGAAGGAAAGAATGGGTGTGACAACAGTGAACTGTCTTTAGATTTCAAACCTTGTTTCTGCAAACTTTCATATTGATCTTTACTGACATGTTTTATATTTAGGCAAAACGACACGGTTTTGTTGTTTACCGAATTTATGACTCTACACACACTACTTTCAATGTTTTCTGTCTAAACACATTGATTGTTACACATATAGATTACTTGGTTAACCCACAAGAGCAAGATGTAAAACCACCCAGGGAGACATCATAGGAACTTTGACCTTGCATCAGTTTTGTCTTGATTTTCACTGGTGGAGTTGACCCGGGTCATTTGCTAGGTCCTGAGAATATTTTGGTCAGTTACTTATATCCACAAAATTTCTCCAAGCGCTATTGCTGTGGTTGACTTCCGTGTGTAATTAGTCATAGTTTATGTGCATGGCGGACACTGATATATTCAAGAAATCACTAGTGCTAAAAGTAGGTTTCTAATATTTGCATTTGGGTCAGTTAGCTTTTATGACAGCTTGTCATAGAAATCTTGCTGAACACCGTTGACATAACCATGCCATGATCATATCATGGCAGAGGTCATATGCTGAAATTTCATGACAGATTATGTAATTTATTATAACATTGTCAAATTTCCATTACTGCTAATTATTGGGACAGATGCTATAATGATTGACATTGTGTTGCCATTACCTTAATGTAACATTTGGCTTAAACTGTCATGACATCAAACAGTTTATTTTATGTCATGGCTAATGGTAACAAAATACTGTTCTATTAATGGACATGATCTGTCATATCTTGTCACAGGACATCAGCTTTGCCATGTGTATGGTAGAATTATATCAGTGTTTAATTGTAAAGTGTAACTATTTTACTTCCACCAAGACCATTGAGGAGAAAATTATGAGACCTCTTAGCAACTTGAAGTAAGGATACCACAGCCCTCTAATCAGACTGTCAAACTCGCCTCTTGATTTAACAAAGGATTTTAATGCTTGAAGAACTAGGGCCTCTGCAGATAAAGACACCTATCAAATCCATTTCACTGCGAAATCTCAGAAGAGCAAATGCAATTTGTATGTAAAGTTATGCTCAGTGATGCATGTATTGTTTCCTTTAACATAAGGCCATGACTAATCACATGGTTGACATGTTTCTAAGAAATAACGTCCTTATTAAGTATGCAGAGTCTTGCTTATCTATTGCCACACATGTTTGTGCCTTTCTTTTATCTTGAGACTCACAGGAGAAAGGAGTGCATTGAGTTTAAAGGTCTATATCATTTCCACAAAAACAAGATATCTCAATGCAGGATTTCTTTCTGTTTGCACACTATTAGCAATAATTGTACATTAATTATTTTTTTTATTTTGTTTAATGTGCAAACCATGTGCATATTTGATTAAATGTACTACTTTTCTCTATATATATTATTTCTCTTATATTCTCTTATGTCATATGAAGTGATGAAGCTCAGTTGCCAGAGAACTCAACTTATTTGGCCCAGTGAAACTGTGCAGTTGGCTTATACAAGATGTTTTATAAAGTGCCAGCTAAGTTACAGAATGTAAATAAAATTAAATTGCCATATTCTGGACTTTCGGGAAGAGCTTTATCACAATGAAGATTTATTGTACGTGATCTTTTGATGTCTCCATAACATGTGTAACATTGGCCAATTGCACAATCTTCTCTTTCTCTGCTTGTTTGATTTTGAGAATGCACTATGAAACAGAGTCACTGTTTCGGCTGAGATGCACTGCGAAGCATGAATGATTCCCCCCAAACCAATTGACGTCAAAAGAGCCCCAGCAACTTGCAGCAAGAGTCATTTTAACCATGGATTCAAAGCTAATTACGCTGCGGGATAGAGGTTGTGCTTTGTTAGAAATCCTTCATGTGTAACACTTTTGTTGGCTTAGTAAAACAGCACATTAGTATGTTCTGAAGTACCTATTATAAGATGTTCAACTTGTTTGGAACATTAAACATATTACTAATCCCTTTTCTATATGTTTTGCATTTTGTATTGGTAGAAGTGCACATTCACTTGTATAGACCCACCCATTCTAACATGCTTTGTATGGAGTAAAATGGAAATGTTTCATGTGTAGAACATGTAAAGTTTGAGGTTCCTGGCTGAGCAGATCAAATGAAATGCTATTACTCATGAAGTGTGTATTCTGTTTCTTTCTGTTCGCAGCTAGAAACATGCCTTGTGTGTGAGGACAAAACCCAAGAACATGGGGGTAAATATAATTAAATATAATTATACATATCCATAGTGATGAAAATAATTTTGTCTCTTTAAATGTTTCTTTTCTAAAAAGTAAAAAAACAGATCTTTAGTTTTGTCCTCCTAGAATAGCTGATGGCTAT
>JBBIGC010000145.1:16776136-16786340 GCA_037576955.1 Lepidarchus adonis
AGTCAGCTCCTGTCATGAACTGATACATCCTGCTTGAAGAGACCACAGTTTCGATTTCTAAACATTTCTATATGGTTCTTGATTTGAACATATGAATTAAAAAATATATTTTGTATAGAAATTTGAATACATTATTTTGTATATGTTTAAATACATTATATTATGTTTATTGTGAAGATTCTACAAACTTTTAAAAGTTTCTTCACACAAAAACCCCAATGTGCAGTGTCAAAATAACGACCCATAAGTGATTCTTGGCTTGGATGTATATTTCTAGGAACATATTTTAATATTATGAAATATTTACAATATCTGCATGTTCTTTACACTTAAAAAATGTTTGAAAATCACAAAAGCGATCCACTGAAAGTTTTTTTAGGAAACCAATTGGTGGATCTTCTGCTCTTTCACTCCAGAGAAGCTTTTTTAGCACCTTTACTGTTAAAAAGAAGTGACAGAAGCGATGACAGAGATTATGATTTACGGGGCCATACTCCAGGCAGGTCATTAGTTTTCTGAGAAGCTGCAAAAGTTCATCTTTGGTGTGGTGGACAGTGTAATATTTCTTTGGTTGAGAGAGAAGGTGGGATACTATTGTGCTGTGTGTTGATTTTCTACTAACTCTGCGTGGAAAGACAAACACTGGTCAGACAAGGAACACAAACATTTTTTTTCCGGATGCATAAACAGTATAACTACTCAGACAATGTAGAAAAGTTTACTTTCATTGCAGAAACCTAAAACCCACCACAGAAGATGTGCCTTGGGCAAAAGATTAGACCGCAACTTTCCTCTCATTACCCCTTCACATTAACTCAAAAGGAAAGAAGAAAAAATAAAAGCTTTGAGTTTGCAGTTGCTGTTGCGTTGGCTTGAGGGGCCTGCAAACTGCAGAGTTTTGGGGACATCACTCACTGAGGTCTTAGGAGCTGCTGACACTGTGGAGGGTGTTGGAGGGGGCAGCCAAGCATGGTCAGTTTGAGCATGGCACAGACATACAGACAGGGCGTCCCCCAGGAAAGCTGGTGGCTCCTTAAGTGGTTATCTTCATGCATGCGTGAGTCACAAAGAGACGGAAAATGACAAAAATGTCTTTATGCTGCTGTTCTTTCAGACGACCCATGTGCACTTTGTGTTTGCGCACTTTGCAATTGCATGCAGCTGTCTTTTAAATCCCCTTCGGATCATTTTAACTTTGAAAAGTTGTTTCCTGCTTGAGTCTTGTGTGCCTCTGATATGCGTTAATCAGTAAATGAGCTCCCTCCTCTGGCACAGCGTTAGAGGGAACGTTTTATCTTTATTTTCAATGTTTTTTTTAATAATAATCATGTACAGCTGTCAGAAAGCTGAGGCTGAGTTGATGAATTACTGGAAATCAAGCACACATGACTAGAACGTCACTTGCATCAGTGCAGAAACTGTAAAGACTAAGTTTTTATTTAAACAACTCTTTGAAAAGTTTGACATTCTTAAACTTTATGACCAACATGTGGATTTTTTTTTAGAGAAAAAAACTGTAAAAAGAAAGCAGGAAAATTCCCAAAGAGCACTTTTTGGCACCTTTATTAGTGCCAATATAGTTATATTCATTATTCATCTTTAGTTTTGGTTTATTACAACATATTGTAATAAAAAAAATTATTTTTACTTTTATTTAAAAATAAAATCCACTTACACTATATACTCTCACCTTTATCACTTCAATTGTCACTTTGATTGATTGATGTTTAATGGTGAATTTCTCATATTGCAGACCTATGAAAACAAAGCAGATGTAATTCAAGCCTTAAAGTGCTTAAAGCATTGTGACTGCTTTTGAATGAAGTGAGCTCAGTCACAGAGTGAAACAGCATGTCTGATTTCTCTGACAGGTCTTGTTTACGCAGTGGATGGGCTCAGCATGTGTCAGTGAAAGTGTGTAGGTAAAGCTCTTTCCTTCAGGCCACACTGCAATCTCAGTTCTGCTGCTGTCCATCATGCTGCCCCTTTCTCTCAGCTGACACTTAGGCTTTATTTACAAGCTCTGTCTGCTCCATAAATCTGCATCTGTTAACACTTTACAACTTTTTGGCTTGATCGCAAAAAATAAAAGCATTTAAGAGTGCCATGCTGATCCCCCCAGTGTCCAGACAGTAGTTGTCCATCAATAGCAGTTAGAGTCAAGAAGTGTAGCCTCTCAACAGCTTTGACTATAGCTCTTTTGTTCCATAATATAATAAGTTTGTAACAAAGACAAAGTAGTGCAAGTAGTAAGGAGAGAGAAGGTGAGAGAGAGACAGAAAGAGAGAGAGAGACAGAGAGCACTGATGAACATGGTGAACTCTGTCTGGGTCAGAGACGGTGAGGTGAGAGGAATGAGGGTCCATTTTCAGTGTTTCTAGAGCTGTGTTTGATTAGCGCTCTTGGACGTGCTCTGTTCTAAATTAACTCTGCAGCAATTTCTTTCCTTTTCTCACTAGTCTGGGTGGGTCAGAAAGATGCACGAGGGGCCATCAGCCACCCAGAGTCTCTTAAGGGGTGGAAAATATGTAATTGCCTCACTGGTTGGAACACACACTCATGTTTCAAGCACATTCTCTTTGTAACTTCATGCTTTATCATCCAATCACTATGATTTCATACAGTAAAACAGTAATCAATGTCCATTTGTATTAATTTGCAGAAATATTTTCTCAAATGACATTTTGAGAATCAAAATTAGTTAGTGACCTTATTTCTCCTTCAATAGTAATTCCTTTTAGGCAATAAAC
This sequence comes from Lepidarchus adonis, assembly GCA_037576955.1. Taxonomy (NCBI): domain Eukaryota; kingdom Metazoa; phylum Chordata; class Actinopteri; order Characiformes; family Lepidarchidae; genus Lepidarchus; species Lepidarchus adonis. The sequence goes on from JBBIGC010000145.1 coordinate 16,778,887, forward strand.
GGGGTAATGTGTCAACCAAGCATGCATGTTATCTAATTAATTCGATTGCTTTTCTTTTAAGGCTAAATCCATTAACTCTTATTTGCCTATGGTCTGAATAGCCATTCACTGCCCACCGTTTACTGCCATGATTAAGTTTAACTATTTCATTAATTCTCTTGATAAAGTGCGCTGATTAGAACTAATCTCCTATCCAAACTGTTTGGTGGACCAGATCCGCAAGGGAAAGGTCTTAGAGGCCTGGGACAGGTGCCATGGTCTCTGCCTGCCCTGGTAGGGCTCTGTAGCAGCTGTGTAGGTTTTTGTATGCGTGAATGCGCTCCGGCATGAATGAATCAGTGCTCTGGCATGGGTTGAAACCGTCCTGCTCCTGTGTGGTTGGCCTCCATAAAATCCCATCCAGATTTCCTTATGTTCTTATCATGATGGAGAGGGCAAGCATCCACAGGAGGTCCTCTACTTAACACCAATTTGCCTCCCTGCATGTGTTCTTTGATGTAGCCATCTTGGCAGAGGGAAGGGGGGGTCATAAATATGTGCACTTTTCAACTTGCCTCTCCACTGCACAGGCACAGGGACCAGACCCAGCAACTTTTCCGGTCCAGGGGTCATAAACCCACCACAGGCTATACAAACAAGGCCACGAGGCACCATGGAAGCAGCTTTGCTACATATGGATCTAGCTATAGTGCGCCCAGTTTGCAGAACTACAACCTTACTTTATTTCATTCATTATCCCTCCTAGATCCATTTAGTTGTTATGGTTTGAAACGGCTCTTCTTGCATTTCACTTAAATTCCCCTCACTGGTTCAATGAAAAAAAGCAGAAACAAGGAAAGTGTTTACATTCTAAACTTTCAACCCAAACCTCATTTGTAAGAAAAAGAGGAGAAATGTTCTGATTTAAATTGGATAACATTATTGTGTATACATGCTTTAACATTACAATTTTGCCTTGTTCTACCATTGAAATTGTGTGAAAAAAGCAACTGAATAATACATTTTAGTAATAAAATATATATAATACAATAAAATGTATTGAATTACAATGTTGGTTTTATATTTCTTAGAGATTAATTGTAAAATTTCCAAACCTCATTAACTTTTCACATGATAGTTATTAATATTATGCAATGATACCACCTACATTTCAGTATTGACTGATTTCTTTTTATGTTTAGTTCAGAAAGTATCAGCTACTACTGTTGAGCAAATGACTGCTAAGTGAAGGAGAAGACCTTTTGACTTTTCCTGCCTGAAATCTACATATAACAAAACTGAAAGTAAGAGATTTTGCACAACTTAGAATCCTCCACATTATAAGCAGTTTAAAAGTCTACTCATGTAGACATGACCTGAAAAGATTATGGTGCCAGTTGGCAAGCAGAAGGTGCAGACAATGCCTACCCCTCTCTCACAGCTAGAGCTACAGCCAAGATTGAATCTGCTACAGTAAACCAGTCATTTGAACAGTAAGAGTGTAAATGCATTAGTCAGAGTTGTTGGCATAGATGCTTTGTGAGAAGAACCTGGCATAGTTGATTTTATTCCAGATTCCCTTTTTTACAGCACTTTTATAATGGTATAGCAAAGTAATTCTGATGTTTGAGTTTTAATTCTTCAAAAAGATAAGGATAAATGCGTATGGCGTTGAGGCTTTGTTGAAAGGAGTGTCAGTGTTAGGCCTGCTGCACACAAAGAAGGGGGGGGGGGTTTGTCAGGTCTGAAAGAGAAACATAAGAATGAAATGCTTGGAGAGCACTTCACTGGATCGAGAAGGGTCGTCTCCGGATGCTGACAGAATTCTGTTAACCCCTGACTTACAGCACAAAAGCGACCATTGTAGCAGGCTGGATGTGCATTTTTTGGGGCACTTTGGCTGAATGTAAAATTAGGCTTCCCCCTTTCTTCCTTTCATCCATGTTTTTTCACACTTGCTTTTATTTCAGATAAATGTAAGAAAAGGCCATTTACTTCAGATGCATTGCCATTAAAACAAATTATAATGGTCAAGAAATCCTGTGGAGGAAATAATCTGCTGTTTTTTTAGGAAGAGGAGTGACTTTGAAATTCAGGCTTTTGAAAGTCTGGGTTTCAGCCGTTGTTTTCTGACTTGAATCCAATTAACACAACATGAAGAATAAACCCTGCAGGTCATAGCCCTGTGAATACACTCCTGCTTAGCCAGCACTACAATGCAAGCACTACAATGCGGGAACGAAGAGCTCCATATTAGAATATTCTGCCTTTCTCATGCAAAATCAGAGTCACACTAGAATAACATGTGGTACAGATTTCAGAGCTCAAAGATCCAGCAGTCCCTCGGATGGAAGGTGGAAGTAGTCTCTACAATGCCATAGCAAAACGAGCAGCCAGTCATTCTTAACTGGCCAGTAATCTGTAACACAAGTGGAAAGCGATGATGGAGAATGCTTTATATTGAGGAGCGTCAGGGTGCGAACCTTATTAAAACCATCTGCTCTGAGGATCACCTCTAGCACCTCAGAACGCTTCCAAAATTAAACGGCCCACCACAGGAACGACAACATCCTTCAATGTACAAGGACAAAGCATGTGAGCAAAGTCAAAGATAAGGGCCATGCTTAGCACGCATCTTAAATCTCAGTTTGCTCCATCAGGATACATTGCTGCAAGAACTAGTTTCCATAACACAATTGTGATTTGCCAAGGGTTATTCCATCTGGACCAAAATCTATTTACTAAACAACGTCAGTTTTCTGTTATTGAGAAAGTAGTGAAAGAGTACTTTGGGTACTTCTTTCAACCAATACAATTTGTGTAATTGTTCTAGTATGATGTTTTTTTTAGGATTTTGGCAATATTTAAAACCTATAATCTCTGGAGATGTATTTCAGTGTTTATGCTGAAAGCTGGAAAAAAAATCACAATTGAGACTTTTTTGTTATTTGTTTCTGTTTATAGTCACACTTTATTTTACAGCACCCTTATTACAAAACCACAAGAAATACAATGTTGGTGTCATTTATGTTCTAGTGGTTGATATTAGAGCTTTTTCACAAATTGCTAATAAGACAAAGGCTTTGCTATAATAAATAGATACTATAATAATATATTTCCAAAACTTGATCCATATGCATATTATGAATGTTTTGCTTTTAAATTTGCCCTAACAAATATGAGTTACATACATTTACCTACATTCTTTGCTGCCATTGATATTTTTTTTCATAATTACACTACTTTTTAAGCAACAGTTTGTACATTGAAGGTGCATTACCCCTTCCCCTGTAAAATAAAACATTACTCTGAATTTATTCCCATTTGTAATTATCTTTTTAATGGCAAAATATTCCCAGTCCTTGCAGTAATGAGCCCTTTATTGCACAGCTGTGTGCTGGGCCGGGACTTGTGTGGCTGTCTGCGTCTATCTGCCTGCTTGCCTCCCTGCTGTTCTGGCCCGTGGAAGCTGGCTAAACTCTGTGCTGTTTTCCCGCGCTGGCTTCTGCCCAATCTCTAGATCAATCTCAGATAAAACATGACACCTGGTGACAGGCCCCAGATCAGAGTTTTGTGCTTGGTTAGAGTCTTTAAAACAACTCTCTATAAACGACTGTTGGTGATGAGTCTGAGGCTATAAGGCACTGATGGAGGAGATGGGAAAGTGTCACAGGAAATAAGCTGTGATGTCTTACGAGAGACATAAAGCCATAAAAACGCTCAGTGGACACAGGAAAGGTTAGTTTAACACCATACCCTGACCTTTTTAAGAGTGAAAAACTAAGCTTGTGCCGCTCAGCACACAATGTCAAATCCAGAGACAGGAAGATGGTCTTTGCTTCACTCAGCTGATCTTATCAGAAGACTTGAGCTGTACTATCACCCTGTAGTATGGTATTGTTCTGTGACTCATATTAAAGAGCAAAGATCATGGGAAAGTTTGAAAAAAGAAGATATGAGTGCCTTAAGTAAAGTTCTGCTTTATATGATTTCCATTCAGATGTGATTCAAATTGATATCCTGATTTAAAACAAAACTCCAAAGCAGCTTGTGTGGCAAGTCCCTACAATTCTTGTTTATGACTAAAAGTGAAAGCTGGCAGACTGTTTTATCTCTGTGCTGAGTTCAGCAGATTGAGCCATGTGCTAATACAGTGAAGTAAACGACCAGAGATTGTAAAATAAACTACTGCGGTGCAAGAAATATGTCACAGTCATTTACAACTGTCATGTCTTTATACAAGTAAAACACTTTTTTCTTGTTCCCATCTTCATCTGTACAAGCTAAAGTCTTTAGAAAGCACAGACTGACTGAACTAGGACCTCTGACTGGTCTTAGACACATACTCTGTGTTTGACTTTGTGCCTTTACAAGAAACAAAATTCATATTCCCTTTGGGTCAACCAATTCATATTTGTGCAGCTGGTAAGGCAACAATGAAACATTTTATAGGTATTTACATAGCTGGGCAATGTTTTTCAAAATATATTTACATTTTAAGGTGGCAAAGTTTACAGCCAGGCATTCTGACATTTCGTGTACATACCTAATAATTGAGGTGCCATATAGGAACCACCTTTGTTCCCTAAGGAACCCTCTCAATGGTTGGGTTTTTGCAAGTGAAGTGCATGGTGAATCTTTTCAGTGGTAAATCCTCACATAATCTGATGATTCAGCACTAATTAAAGATTGCTAGAATGATGCATCATCATCAGGAACATCTTAAAAACCTTTTACATTTGTCTTGTAGAGATACACTGTAATGTCACAGCCCTAGCTGAGGCATTGCACTCATTCAGTGTTTGTCACACTTCATCAAAAAGTTATAAACCACCAAGAACATTCATGGTGGTCCACAGCAATGCATGAGTGAGTTTTCCAGGTGTCTGCTACAGTGCTTGGAGCCCAGCTTGAGAAAAGAGGTGTCTGATTCTTAATGCCAGGGAGGGAATCATTGGCTTGTGCTGCAAGGGTTCAATTTCCTCTGTAAATTGTGGTGGTCTGAGCAGTCTGCAGGGTCACCCATTAAACCACAGTAAGGAGTAAAGAATGCTGTGATGCAAAGGGATGTTAGCATTCTTATGTCGCTGATGGAGAGAAGACATGATGTTTTACTTCTGTGGAATTGAGGGCAGCTTTTACCAGATCGGAAGGACAGAGGTTTTGCTTTGTGTCCTGAAAGTCAGTGAACCCAAACACAAAGGCTCATTTCATGACTGAATGTATAACACCATTTTCTTTAGTGCTTAGCATCTCTGATTGACTTCTAGGCTTTGATAGTCTAGCAGATATGTAAAGTAGACAGGCTTTAAATATCTGTAATTGAGTCAGCTGGTTGATCTGTCTACAGTACATTCACATCACTATTTTTATATTTTGAATGAGGCCATTTTGCTCAACCCTTTGGTACAAAGAGCTTCTCATCTCTCATTGTAGATGTTACTTAGAGGAGTGAGTGTTTTATGTTCTGGGTTTAGGGGCACAGAAGAGCTTATAAGGTTTCAGGGTTCCAGAGTCTCTTGTGGCAGGAAACGAGCAGCGTACACAGAGATTTCAGCACTTCAGCACATGAGGGTGAGATGATGACTGTTGTCTGCTGCTTGGTGTTTTATAGCTATATAAAAGCCACATGGATAAATAAACCTTATGAGCACTAATGTCACCTTGCAGCATGTCTGGGGATTTAAGGAGACTACCTGCATTTTATGACTAATGTTGGGGTACTTTCTCATACTATTACTTTTTGTTTCTTGCAAACAATTACTTATCTCACTGCTCTTTACTTTAATTTAGCCTTGGCTGTAAAAAAGAAGGATGGAGTAAATTATGTTTAACACTCAACTACCATCTCTACGTTTACTCTAAACACATTGCAGTTGTGCTTAATCCAGTTATAAATGACTGATTCTATTTAAGAACTCAGAAAATAGTATATATAGTTCAAAAACTGATCATTTATAATAAAAGAGAAAGTTTACAGAGCTGTTTGTGAATGAAAATTGAGGCAGGCCTGTTTAGGGTGGAAATCTCTCTTCTCCAGCACAGGAATGTTTATCCATTAGTTTAGTATTAAATTAAATTTTAAGTTTAAAGTTTTATCACATTTTTTACATTTTCTCATAAGTCATACACCTCTGCTTACATTCACAAGGTCACATTTAAGGACAAATTGTTGAAGTTGGGTCAAATAACACAAGTTGTATGCAAATTGTATACCAGCACCAGCAAAACAATACATAAAAGCAATTACTTTTGTTCTCTCTGACACATGTGAGTAGCATATAAAACTTATTTCTTATTAAGGTTAAATCTGGGCCCCTCACCTTGCCCTTTTAATTTGGAACCACAGACATAATAAAACAATGAAATAAAAACGAGAATAAAATGGGCAAGAAATTAAACAAATCAGTAGAGAACCTTGGGCTTGGTTTCACTCACTCACTCGCTCACTCAATCTTTTTTTTCCCCTGGAGCCCTCCACAAATTTAAACTTCAAACTTCACTGACTGAAATGAAAAAGACTTAAGGGGCAGAGAGAATTTGGCAGACAAAACAGAATGAAAACAACTTTCAAACAGACAATAACAAATAACAGGCAAAAGGAAAAACAGAAATGAATAATGGAAATTAAAGTTATACAAAATATCTGTCACTGCAAATCATACCTCTCTTAGGTTTGTTTATCATCCACTTATCCATAATAAAACATATTGCTTATATTTGAATGTCTGTCATGGGAGGACACAGTTTTATTATTGTGCAGAGAAAGGTTACAGATAAAGTATCAGATCACACCACAAATTGGGTCCAGTATAGAGGATTTCCACCCTTATGGGAGGGTGTAACTCAACCTTTTTTAAAAGTGTATCCTCCTATGGTGCATAATTATTTGCTCATTTTTACATTGTTTTCTTGTGAATTTATAAGTCTTGTTAATATATTGATCATAAATATACTAGGAATCTTAATATTGATAATTATGTTTCTGTTATTTTATGCCATTTTCATCTCATAGCATTCATTATGTAATTAAACAAGATTAGCATGATGTTGATTTGCTTACACTGCACCACACTTCTGTCCCTGCCAAAAAAGCCTTATTTAGACTCTACAGAGTCATTTAAATGCCTTTCATTGTGCCAGCTCCTATTTTAGCCAATGCTCAGAAGGTAAGCACTCTGTATACTGCTTTTCAGCTCATTTGCTCAATAGTGCAATGCAACCATTCTCCACAAATGTTGATTGGCAGATAACAGGCAGCTGGAGTGGATCAGTTAAGTTTTCCTGTAATGTTGCCACTACATTGTTTCTCTTTTTCCCACAGACATAAGATTTTTGTTTCCCATTTAAATGGTAGCCTATCTGCACTATTTAGTGACTTATCCAATGATCATTTTCTGTTAATTTTCTAAGTAAAAGTATACACCTTTATACTTTATATTTACCAGGGGCGTTAAAACCTTTGTATGTCATTA
>JBBIGC010000145.1:16795456-16837851 GCA_037576955.1 Lepidarchus adonis
GTGTGTGTGTGTGTGTGTGTGTGTGTGTGTGTGTGTGTGTGTGTGTGTGTGTGTGTGTGTGTGTGTGTTTATGAGAAAGAGAGAGGGAGAGTTTGTGCCAAGGAGACGCTGAAGCCATTTGCAAGAGAGGACAGTGAAACAGAGGCTGAAATGTAAACAGATATGGCTTATCTGGGATGCTGGAGATATACCAGAAGGCTTTTTCCTCTCAAATGACAGTCTGCTGCTGAGCCGTGGAAGATGTGCATTTTCATGTTTACTTGCCACACAATAGACAATTATTACTATCAGAAAACAGAATCACTGTACACGGATGATCAAAATTAGCTGCAACCAAATATATTTTAATTACATTGCACTATGAACTATTAAACTGAAACATAAAAAGTCATCATGTTAAGAAATCAAAACATACAAATGCAATGAAATGTATATTTGGGGGTAAGAACATTACAATTCACAAGGACTTGCTGTTGAAGACTGGAAAAATATTGAATACTTTTTCTGTATGCTTTACACAACAGCTAATCGCCTGTAAAATCCATTAGAATTATGTATGTATTTACTATAAGTAAATGTAGGCCTAGCAAGTCCTGCACAACGTACAGTGTAACTCTGATGGATTTGTACATTGCTGAGTATTTTCAAACAATATCATTAATTATATTCACTTCTGTATGAGAGGAAATTAGTCTACTTTTTAATAATTGTTACATTGTAGTCATTAACATTTAGCTACTGTTTTTTAGCATCTCATTTCAATACATTACATTTGTATCATCAACAGCATCTGTACTGCTTTGTTGCTGATCACTTTAGAATGTAACAATATACCCCATATACCCAAAACGGAAGTATAGGTCAGAATATACTTCATTCCCATTTGCCACTGCGGTTTTGATTTACTTAGAACTTTAGTTAGGAAACCTAATACTCTTGTATTTTTATTATTGTATTTTTAAGATAAAGCACTTTACTTTTTAAGTGAATCATAATGTTTTATATATGCTGCAGTATTTTTGCTTCAGTATGGGTATAGATAATCTTAAAAGAAACTTTTCTCGCATGTAATGAACCAACAGCACAAGACCCTGGTTAGACCATATGTTCCCTCCCCTCTGAAATAAAATGGAAACGTGTAGCTACAACACCTCTATTTTCTTTTCTTTCTTTTTTTTACATGAGACAGTCAACCTGCTCATGTCATTCAACGCCAGGGTAACCTAATCTCAATTTGCAGCTGTACGAGTCGTCAGGGTGAGTATAGCTAGAGCTGGGATTGTGAACTTGGGGATGACTAATGTAGAGCTTAGGCTTCCAAAAGCAAATGTGCCACCAACAGCTGACCTGACCTACTACATATCAAGAGTACAGAATCAAGGAAAAGGCAAACAGGGCAAGGCAAAATTAGTGCTGTCATTAGATTGCAGAAGTGGCTAGATAACAGCAGAGGGACCCATTTCCTGGGCTAAGACTACGTGTCTGGTTAGTGCTGTATTACTTTTTCCATATAATATTGTTCAGTTCCCATGCACTGTGCTGTCAGTTCTGGAGGAGCACATGTGCTTTTTAGCAGAATGTGTATTAAGATATGTTAGAGGGCTCTGAGAATCTGATCACTTATGTCTACTGAAAATGTCAACTCAACTTTATCTACAGATGTCTGAAGACATTTGGCCATGCCAGCTAATGCTGATGTGAACACCCAACATATTTTCCAGTGAAACCTGATGCATCGAAAACATTTATCTACACGCCAGGCCAAGGGAAAATCATCTCCTTAGTAACTGAAGAACACAATGTGCCCATTCATAAATAAGACTCCCACCCGGTCTGTTTTCAAGATTAACACTAACACAAACTCATAAGCTCATATACTAATAACATTATAGTAATGATAAAACATATTAAAAGAAACTGAAGGCTAATCCTGGCAAATTACATTCAGTTTAGTCTAATAATTAATTTCCTTATACAAGTAAACAATCTGATATTGGTTTTAATGGATAGAAGGTTTACTTCACTCCATGTAGTCTTACTTCCACTGACAGGGAATTTCACTTTATGGAAATTGTTTTAACTAGACACTCAGTCACTAACTGTTTTGAGTAATCAGTAAAACGTTCTTTAGTTGTTGTCACTTTGATTTGGGACATCACATCCACAAGTAGAAAGCTGTGCTTATGAGATATATTACAATTTGAATTTTTTTCCCTTTTCTTTTGATTTTCTGTGAGTTCTTCCTAACCATGTCAAACAGACCAAAGGCACCACCATTAAACAACGCACCGTGGTCATGTTTGCAGTGTCTGTTTGAACTCAAGAAATGTTCACATGACCTTTTCATTTTCTAAACTCTGTCTGACTTTCTTTTCACTCTTGATTGACATGACTCAGCAGTGAGGAAGTGCACTTAAAATTCCTCACAGGGGATCAGCTGTGTTAACTTAAAGTAGCCTCTTCCATCCTATTCAGTGACGCTTTTTCCTATAAAGACCAGGAAGAGCTGACGTCGAATTATAAAGCCCAATGTCTGAGAGGAGACTAAACAGCGATGACTGTGTATTTCTCTCAGGTCCACTGTGAACCGAGTGTTTACTTCACTGTAACATTCCTCTCCTCGAAGGGATCACAAAAAGCAGGTCTCTTTGGAATCATAATATCTGAAATATGTCAGATAAAGTGCAGTCAGATGTTCAGCCAAGATCAGTCTCTTCCCTCCTGTATTTCTGGAAATGTTTGCACACTCTGTGTTTTTAAATTGTCTTTAATCCAACAGACAAAAAGAGCATCAGCAATACTGACCTTGCGTAAAAGACTGACCAGCTCTGGCCATGGCCATGTCTCTTATCTCTAATTTTAATTTTCAGTGTAGCAGTAGGGAAGAAGGACAAAAATAGACCTTCTAAATTTTCTTGAATTATATCTTGGCTATTATAAGTGTTAGTTTAAGTGTGTGAACTTTTCTAAATATAGGAAAAGTGAAGATATTTTTGAAAGTGCAGACTGGTGGAGTTGATTGTAAATAACACATTCCATAAATGGTCAGAAAAAGTTTTTTTACATTGAGTTAATCTGTTCATCTGTTATATGTTTCCATGTTTAAGCACAGTGTTTACAGTCCCAACAAATGGCCTTTATATTTGGTAAGACCTCTTGAAAAATATCAGTGGTTTGCCAGCTGTTTTCCTGTCACCAAAGGAGCAGGAGTCAAGTGATAAATGCTTACTGACAGAAGTGCCTCCGTCTGAATCTAACACTAGTTTGTGGTTCTGGACTCAAGGGTACACTTCTTGTGTTATTCAAGGTTTGATTTTTACTGGAATACTGTTTCTTTCTTTCAGTGCTGCTGATAATTATGACCAAGCTTGTGATGTGTGATGGAGGATTAAAATACACCAGTAAGCCACAACATTAAACCAACTGACACTTGACATAAGAATATTGCTTTTCTTGTAACAATGGCACCTACCCAGATTTGGGATATATTATATGGGAAATGAACAGTTAGTTTTTGAATTTGATGTGTTAATAACTGAAAAAATTGGTAAGCATAAGGATTGAGCCACTTACAGAAGGGTATTACTGTGATTGGAAGACAAGTCAGAGCAAATTGCAGGGCTTGTGGAGTGTTCCTGGTATTCAGTGGTTAGTACTTACCAAAAATGATCCAAGGAGGAAACAACCAGTGATCTATCAACGGGGTCATGGGCACATAAGGCTCATTGATGCAAGGCTGATGAATAGTTTTTTATTTCATGTGTGTGGCCAGGTGCATGCATGACCCTTACCTGATTAAGAGATGGGACCAGGACTTCAGTTTGTTGTAATGGAAACCTTTGGTTCTAGCATTCATGTGGATGTTATTTTAATCCGTACCACCTACCTAAACATTGTTGCAAACCAAGGAGGTCCCTTCATGGTAATGGTATTTTCCAATGGTAGTGTATAATACATTCTGCCAAATTGCAAACATTGTTCAGGAATCGTTTGGGAAACACAAAGTGTTCTAAGCGTTACTTGGCCTCCAAATTTCCTATATCTCAATCTGATCGAGCGTCTGTGGGATGTGCTGGAAAAACCATGAAGGCCCCACCTTGAAACATATAGGACACAAAGGAAAGATTTGTTGCTAACGTCTTAGTGCCAGATACCACAGTACACCTTCAGAGGTCTTATGGAGTCTGGTGGGTCAGAGTTGTTTTAGGAGCATGAGGGGGAACTATACAATGTTAGACAGTTGGTTTTATTGTTATTGCTGATCAGTGTATATGGGGTACTGTGATGCATTGTAGGAATCAGATGTTTGAGTGGAAGAAAATTTATTTTTCAGCATGAAACACAGATTTCCTGTAACCTGACTTTGGGATTATATATGTTGACCTTTTATTTTAATAGATGTGGTATGTCCACTTAAGATAATATATATAACTTGGGCTGGACTTTCTTTAATCCCTAGCCCCCTTTAGTTTTCCCTTGCAAAAACTGGGCTCGGGAGGGACTGAACAAATTCTGTGGTATTGTAATCACTTCTCCATTTGTTACTGTGACTGAATGTGATTTTATTGCCTATAAATCAGCAAACTGCTCGGCTTCCAAGAACTGATTTATTGTGTGTTATGTTATTTAGTCTCCAGTGTATGTATTAATATTGAGGTCTGTGCACAGCTTGCTCCAAAGCATTGTTGTGATTATTTAGAGAATGAGAACAATGCTTGTTTACAGGTTTATTATTCCTGTTCCGATTGGCTATCTTTCATCAATACACCCAATGGTAAGGATTAAGTCTCTTGAGTGCCCTTGACGATCCACATACCCACAAATGTAAGTGTCATACTTGGAGTCAAAGTTCTTTCGCTCTTTCACCTCACTTTGCAGAAGAAAATCACATAAATGTTGGGGGAATGAGAGGTCTTGCCAGGTATAGTCAGGTCTGTGCATCAAAATGAGTTGATGTATATAACAGCTCACTCGCATTGGGCACTAAACCAAAATCAGTGTAGAGTTAAAACTTAAATATACAAAGACAAAAAAAAAAAATATCCTAATATTACCATTCAGTACAGACTTTCCTGTTCTGCTACCTCTGGAGAGAATGTGAAATCCTAATGCAGTGATTGTGTAATGCTAATGTTTATATTTAGCCAACACTGTACAAGATAGGAACACTTATCTCAGCAGTTACATTTTAAAAAGAGCAGCTGGCCATGGACAAAATAAGCAGTCATGGATAGCCTGTCTTTGTCTGACTACAGCTTCCTGTAAAGAACATAGAGTATATGTTTGTGTCCTGGGCAAAATTTGGACAGCTCTCAGGAGGCCAGTGATACTTGACTTACAGAATGCATTAATAAATCAGCATAAATAAACAGGTGAATAATCCATTGCTTAATTTAGCATAAAGAGTGCTTCTCATTCAGTCATGTTCGGTGGCTAACTGTGAAAGCTCTTGGCCTGGATTCCCTCTTTTTCTGTACATTACTGTGCAGTCGTTTATGCCTGCTATATTAGTTGAGAATCCATGAAATGCCAACTCCCACTGGCAGCAATCTTAACATAGTTAAGCAAATAAGCTGACTGGCTTAGAATTCTGTGTGTTCATAAATATCATACTAGACTTTACATTGCAAGCTGTTGAGAAAAGGCACAGATACCTAGCAATTAATCATGTTTTAGAATAATGAAGCAGCCAGTTAGGATTGTAGTACATGTAAGTATTGACACGTAATCCTAGTATTTCGATGGGTTATTAAGGTATTCCATGTATACATACAATGACTTAATAAACACAAATTAAACCTAAATTGAATAATTATATTCCAAATCAATTCCTCAACTAATTATGCAAGTAAACACAAGATAGCAGATTGGCCCATTAGGAGATGCTGAATTTGATCTCTTTGTTTTAACATATCTGTAAATCTATCTCTTCTGTATCCTGGCCAAGCTAAACACAGATTAGGAGAAAGTGTGTGTGGGTATGTGTGTATGTGTACGCATTTTCTTGCTCTTACTCTTCTCTGTGGGGTAATTGAGCCTGTTGTATCTGGTAGGTTTGGTGTTCTAGTGCTGTGTGGAGTGGAGTCTCACGGGAGCTGGCTGAGGGGCTCAGGCTCCGAGGCCTCCATTGTTTAAGCTGATGGTTTCCAGATGCTGGCAGAGGGAGCAGCCAAACTCCCGGGGCCTGCGCCAACGACCAGGAAGCAGTCCAGTGCTATCTGGAATACTTGGAAAACATGGCGTAGCTCTATAATAACCTAGAAAAAGTACAGGGCCCAACTCTGCTGCATTTAATTATAAGTGACCACTTGGAATGAGAAATTCTCAGAATGTAAAATGTCAGAAGTCAGGAATTATACTCTGAAGTGATACAGTGCAATAAAAAAATCCCTATTTGGGTTTTGTCATTTTGCTTTTTTTTAAAAAAAATAATAGAATGTTATCAGACCTTTGGGTGAACCCATTCATATCAGATAAATGTTACATTGGTGCATAACACAGATTTTTCTTCCTTAATTAAATCCAAATTATATTTACGGTGCTTTAAAAAAGTAAAGATGACTGGTTACCCCACTTTTAACAACACTGACCATAAGCAGATGTTTCTTGTAATTACTGATCAACATCTCTCCAGGCTGGAGGAACTTCAGCCCATTGCATCATAAAGAGCTCTATAACATTTGTGAGTTTTAACATTTCAGTATAGTTTAGGTCTGTGCATTTATATGGCTATTACATTTCCTCTTCTTCTGAAACCACTCTGCAATGAATGAAGTTTTGTTTTGTATGACTTTGTATGGAATCTGACATCTAGCCATAGATATATGACTTTACATTCTCCTGTAATATTCTTCTCAGAAGAACTAAACCCTGTTACTGTTTTGACTTTTTTAAAGTGAGCAATTACTTTTATACCGAAAGGTTGTGTTTAATTATTTTGCACATTAAACAAATAAGATGCACAAAAACTTGAGTTTTCATCCTGTGAGTGCTTTTAAATTAACTAACCTCACTTTAAAAAACCATCAACCTAGCAGTAAGTATTTTTTACTATCAAACAGGCATTATTGGAAATTTGGTAATTACATGTAATTTACTACTTACTATACTTGGATTGTATACTATATCTTGTACTTCTACTCTATAAAATGGTAAGAAAATATCTAAAAGTTTTAAATGATTACTTAAATTCACCAAGTTCACATGGGAGTCATCATCTTCTACTTTAAGCTTCCTTTCCTTCACTTGTTGCATGTTGCTATTAAATAAGGTCCAAATGCTTTTCCTACAGCCATCAATAGAGGAAAAGCAAGACAGACCCTAAATCAGCTGCTTAGCTTGTGTCAGTGCCTGTTTAGCTTGTTTATCAGTAGGGTCCTTACTTAATTATTTGTGAATTCTCTCAGTGCGCCTGAGCACTTGGTTTTAGGAGGGCTGTTTTTGCTAACACTGAGGCATTGTGAATGGTGTAGATTTATCATTTAACAGCACACCTGTTCCTCCTTGTCAGTCTCTGCGAGGCAGTATCCCTCACAGGCATAAAAAGAGACAGCTGCACCCACAAGAAAAGGAGCCGGGGAGACCTAAGGAAACACTGGCTTCATTTAGCTCCCCTAGTGGGAATTAATAAATAACACCAACACGCACCTGACTGGAATGCTCGCGCAAATCAGGCCTTTCTCCGAACACTCCGGAAATCGCACACAGACGCAGCTGATGAGGGTGGCTCTATCATTCTTGTGTGTGAAACTCCAGGAAAGGCCATCTGCAGGCTGTGCCTTGGCCTTGGCTGAATCTTCCCTTCCAGCCCAGACAGAGCGCTGCTTGATCGGACCCTGGCATTGTGATGCTAATAGGGCAGTGTTGTTGAGCACACACTGGTACTTCCACTCTGTTTACATGTGGGTCTGTGACTTTAGTGAACAGGGATGTTATTACTTATAAAATGCATAGACTCTAAATTCTAATATTAATGATTCATAAAAATTTTTAAAAATGCAATTCAGTACTGTGCAATACTGTATTTGTCCATCTGAGAAAAAAGTATACTATAGAAAAAAACATACATAGACATATATATATAGTTGTGTCATCGAAGTATATGAAAGTTTCATTTTTCATGTTTAATGTTACTTTTCACAATACAACAAATATATATTTTTTCATGGCTGCTTAATATTTCTTTCCAGTACAGTGTATTTATGTATAGTTACTATTGAAATTGTACGCCCAGTGCAAGACAAATATTTTAACAAAGTGTGAGTTATGCCCTTTTTCCCAGAATATAGAAAGATCTATGAGCTATGAGAACTTGGAACCATAACCATAATCAAGAAGCCTAATTATTTTCCTGAGGATTTTCCACAAATGCTTTTCAAGTTATAGTGTAGAACTAGCTGGAGTGTTTTTTTTGTGATGAGGCAGAGATTATTTTCGCTCTTCTTTCTGTTTAATCCAGATCCACCACATCTATTGTGCAACTCAAAGCCAAAAAAAGTACTCCGATTTGTGTAGGCTTTTCTCCATCCGTTGCCTCAGAAGATGACATGTATTTCCTAACAAAAACAAAGTCCTCAGACAGGGCCAGAGAAGTGGTTTTCTTCGATTACCACTAAGAATGCACTTAAATGGCACAGCGTCTTTCCAATAAATACTTCAAGTAAATCAAATCTTCTAGAACACAGAAACATAAGATACAGAAGAGTGAAAGACATTTTGTAGCTGTAAACAACATGGAATTTCTGAGTTGTACATGTGGCATTTATTTGTGGCTCTGTATAAAATGTCCTCTGTGGAAATTGCAAATTTTTTCATTATTTATTTAAATGTGAAATATGGTGTTTGTGCACATACATCTTGTCATTTGTGAAAACTAACCACATAAAAAAGGTTTATTGCCTTAAACTCATTCACAAGTGAAAACATTAAGACAATACTGACATTGTTTTTTTGAAAAAGATTGATGGATACAGTCAAACCCAATCAGTTTGCCCACTGTTATCTCGCAAAACTTACCTCTTGCCATTTAAGGCTGCAGGACAAATTTCCTTCCGTGTTATTTACCCCGTTAAGCCACCAGCCTTGCCTCTCGCCCTCATAGAACACAGTCAGTTGTGCTAATTCTATAGGTTGCCTGCCGCTGCTGCTCTTGGTGGGTGAGTGACACTAATGTATGATGGACCTATCACTGATGGATCCTTGGTCTGCTTGGTGTCTGAACCGTCAATAAATACAGGAAACCCCGCTGTCTGACTGACAGCTGGTTTGTTAGGGCGCCTGTCCATGGTCTTTCTGTGCTAGTACGATTAGTTGTATGTTCCATTTAAATTTTAGCTTGATTACTATTACAGTATTAGTGGTAGCTTTGATTCTGAGTTTGCATACAAGTTTGTGAATTAGACACAAAATGTTTGTTAAACAAAATTAGCTTTTTTTTCTGACTAGCGAGAAAAAAATGGAAATTAGCCTTTATCACATCAATAACTTGACAAAGATGCAGCAGGATATCATTGATGTTTTTACTGCTCGATTTCATCAGCCCGTTCGGAATTGTGCACAACTTTAACATATAATTCTTACATCATAAATTTGTCATAAATATTCTGTTGTGGACTTCCAGTGATTTGGGTCATTGTCCTGTTGGGTCATAATCCTCTTGTATCATATATATATGAATAAAGTACATGCAGTGTATTTACAAGAGAAAAATGTGTCCATCAGACTCTGTTCTTACTGTAAGAGGGAATATAGAAGATTTTTACTACAAAACTCAAAATACTTTTAGTAGACATATTAGTACAGATCTTCACTTTTCAACAAGCTAATATAAACCTAATACTTTTTATTTTTTTATTATTCCATTAAATTCTTTACTTTTTAGTCTTTTAGTCGTGTAGTGTTTGTACTGCCAAAAACACACTTTTTGCCAACGTAAATATTTGTAGCCAATTTTCTTGGCTGCCAAAGACTTGAGCAGCACTTTATATATACAGAATATAATTGTACAGAAATTATTAAATTATGGACAAGAGTTATAAATGATAAATTATGGACTAGATACATTGTATTGTGATTTTTGCAATAAAGTATTCCAGATTATTCCATTATTAAAGCTCTAGTTTGCTTATCCTCACAGAATTTCATAACACCCAATTACACCCAGGTAGAGTCATGATGATGTCTAAACCTTCAGCAGTATAGTTTGTACTTTCTGTCTTCTGTGAATTAATCAAAAGAGGATTCAGCACAAAAGCTATCACTAGCATTCAAAAATGCTGATGGGTAGGTAAGACATAAAGTGAGATGTTTCCTTTTCACCTCTGAATGTACACCCAACATTTCTTTGGTTATCAATCATTTGGCATATCTCTTTCAGTGACAATACACTGAATCAATTGTGCTCGCAGTGAATGTTTCAGGTTAGCACTTTCCTCTAGCCTTCATTTGCCTATAGGCCTAATTCAAAGCAGATCAGTGGTTTTACGAGGGGGTTTAGTGTTTTCTCATGTTATACCAGTGTGGAACCCATCTGCTTCTGATTTCCTCCCCCCCCATTTCAGTCCTGTAGGGCTTGATTGGAGGGCCCTCTCCAGCTGCGAGCGATGACTGCCGTGCTGTGGTATTTGTCCTGTTGCAGGGAGGTTGGCTCTGCTCCTGGATCCCAGCCCCCTTCACTCTCCTTAGGGAACACAGCTGGAGGGAGAAGGGAGGGGGCAGTGCTCAAATTCAGTTCTCTCTTACCTCCTCAGCAGCTTATGGTCACTGTATACACATCTCTAATGTCCTGAGCAGCCATTGCTCACTCTTGAGCACTCTTGCTGTTATTTGTGCCAGCAAGCATTTTCTAAGAGAAAGTTTAAATGCTCGACTTGTAGGAGAGAGAAATTGACACTTTACACCCAAGTTCAGGAACCTGGTTCTTGGTTTAAGTTCCTGGGCTGTTTCGTTCTGAACATTTTTGTTCTGAAAGAATCCCTCTCTGGGTCATCATACTAGTATTGTTTAGTTGGAACATTTGTTTGTGTCTGTGTGTGTGTGTCTGTGTCTGTGTGTGTATCTGTGTGTGTATCTGTGTGTGTGTGTACACAACTGCTGAATTGGCATAGATGCCCAATGCTCATTAAAGCATGTTGAGAGTAAAGGCTAGGTTCTCTGATCTGATCCGATTCCACAGAATAGCTTCTGTAGCACAAAACGTATGCTGCCTAGGATAGAAGGATGTCAGAGCACCACAGGGAGAGCTGTTCTGGCAACTGAGGGGGACATACTGTACACAATATTAGGCAGGTGGTTTAATGTTATGTGTTTATCATATACATTATACATAGTTCTTTTTTTTTACCAGAAGGCCAAGACAGTTGTTATTGAAGCTTAGTATCTGTATAAGCTATTTGTAAAATGCATGCTCATGTGGTCACTGTAATCTTACAATGATGCACCAAGTTTAACTGTGTAAACAAGTGTGAAAGACCTAGCATAATTCTGTAATTTCACTTGGAGTGTTTGCTAGTGAATTATGTTCTGAAAATCCCCATTCTTTTTTAAATTGCTACCTTACTAACAGACAGTTGTAATTTTTGTGTGATCTAGTAATCAAATATATTACTACTACTACTATTACTACTACTACCATTACTACTACTTCTACTAATAATAATAATAATAGCAAATGATAATTAATAAATAATTAATGGGTTAATGAGCATAAAAATTTTGAAAATACATATACACACCTATTTGAATACTGAATGCAGTATTTTTATTGTTCTTACTAAGATAAAAGTGTTAAAATGTTTGTTCTCTGCTACAACACGTTAAGTCACTAATTCATGTTCCAAATTTAAAAACTTTTCATCTAACAAGTCCATTGTATCATCATGCCGATCACACCAGGCCTCTCCCACACCCAATTAGTTTGAAATCTATTAAAAACACAACCAAAATAGGTCAAGCTGCTGTAAACAGAATATCATGTGTGCCTTCTGGCAGAGGCCCAGGACATGCTGTAGAGACCTGCTGCATAGATAGAGTTTTTCCTCTGATTCTTAGCAATGTGATTAGACAGAATTGTGAATTTTTCAGGACTGCTGGTCAGATATCTCTGCACTAACAGGGAAGTGCTAAAATAAAATAACTTAAGAGGTCAAGCCTTATAATATTCATTGGAAGCTAAACAACTCTTAAAACTAAACTTTAGACATTTTATGTTATTCAACTTTAACCTTGTTATCTCTTTACTAGTCTGAGTTATTGAGCTATGAAAAGTTAATTATGAAACTAATATATGAAGTAAGTAGTTAAAGAAGTATGCAGGTCTAAAACCAACAGCAGATCCTTAAAGTTGGATAAGTTAATATGTTGTATATCAATTACTTTAAGAAGGAAGGACACATTTTTACTATATATTATCTATATTATGCTACACATAATGCTAATCGAAGCCCAATAATGGAAATGATGAAGCAAAGTGAGTGTAGTCAGTTATGCTGTGCTTTTATTATATGCCCCATCCTAGAGGTCCTCACCCACACAAGTCTTAAAGTGGACTAGTGGTGCAGCCGCTAGCATGGCCTTGCGTCAGTCCTTTTCTAAAGTTTAGAAACTGCCAGAGAAAAGCTCAGATGTCATGGGTTCCAGCTGCTGTCAACTGGGGAGATGCTTTGTTGACAGTGGTTTAGTCATATTGTTTAAGGTTGGGGAGGAGAGCCTATCGCATGCAGCATGTGTGTTGTGACGCGTGTTGCTGGCTCTTTGCACACATTGGAGCAGATGCTGATGATTTCACCTCCCATTACTCATGTGGGACCAAAGTAACATATCCACCCCGCTCATCCGCACTGCAATCTGGAGCCAGCTTCAGGCTTCGTTTTCTCTCAACAATGAGGCACAAACCCCAGGGACGGGAACTTTGATATGATCGATTTCGCATGGGTAAACAGGGCCTCAGAAGACCACTTTTTTCTCTTGATTGAAAAGCTACACTTGTTTGGGATGTGAAATGGTTTTTGGCCATGAGTGATTAAGCTACTCTTTCTCTCTTTGTTTCCCTTCTTCCCTATCTCGGTCACACTCTCTCTGCTGCTCTAAGTCTTGCTACCCCTATCTAAGTCTTTGAAAAAGGGATTGAAAGAGATAATGTTGCACATCTTCTCACTCTGTCTTGTACAACCCTATTAGATTGGACAGGGCTTAAATAATGGTTGCTGTTGGTTTGTTTTGGGATTTTTTAAAGCGATCTGCCATGATGGTGACATAAAACACATTTGTGACACACCAGGGAAAAAGAGTTTTTTCCTTTCACATTTATTGTGGCCTAGATATTGAAGCCAGTACTGACTCACTATGCTGAAACCATGGCCGACTCTGTTGAGAATACATTCTTAGCTGCTTGGTGTAAGTGAAACACATTCTGTCAATACCAACCAACTTAATATTTTAATTTTTACAAATGATTTTTTTGTACTTACCAATTATATTGTTTTGTTTCAATTGTTTGCACTTGGTACACACAATCAGAAACAGTCATTACACTTGCAATGTATTTTAATGCTGCTGTCACATCTCACAATGCTGTAGCAAAATTATTTGTGGAAATAAATCTGTTATTTCAGAAGCTTTTTAGCAGGAATAACATCTTGAATGTATTTGAGTAATTGTCCATCAATCTTCAACACATTGGCTTTCTGACCACTCTCCCATTCAAAATTCCATTTGGGTTTGAGATGTTTCAGGGTTTTTATGTACTGCCCCTTTCTTTTTTTGAGTCATTTCTTGGTTAATTTGCTAGAGCCTAAGACCATTATCCTGTTAATGGGTGGTGTTGCATTATTTTGACTCTTTGATATAATTGGTGGCAAAGCATTTTGGTCACTGAAGCAGCAAAGCAACCTCAAACCATAGAATTCCCATCACCACTGTAAGAATTACTTGATCATCTGATTAAAATCTTGAGCTCTTGGAGAGTTCTGTTTGTATCGAATGTTCTGCTGTCTAGCTCACTTTGTTGAGGCAGCTGATCCTGAACAAACTTCCAGTCTTTTGAAACCTTCACCACTTGTAGATTATCATTCTAGAAGTGGAATAATTTATTTCAAGTAGTTTAGAGATCGTTTTAAATTTTTTACCAAACTCATAAGCATCCACATACTTTTTTCCTTTCTCTGGAGGTCTTTATATCCATATATATATTTTTATTGGCATGATGACCCCATACACTTCAAAAGCAAAGTGAACATTACACCATAGATGTCAGGTTTAAACAAGATAAATTCCACCTGCAGGAGGTTCTAATAAATGGCATGTATGAAGCACCTGATTCTAATTTTATGAACTTCAAAGTGTGATTGATGTGTTTACTTGCTTTTTTGTGTTTTACTGTTAATTTAAATTGAGAGTGATAGCAAAATGTCAGTGTAATGTGCCAATTTAATGTCATTTTCATTTGGGTGTATAATCTCATATATAATATAACGATGTTTTAGGTATTATATCAAAAAGGGTAAAATGTTGACTTGTTGAAATATGTTGGGGGAAATATCCATTGGATGTACTTATTTTTCACAAGACTTTATGCACATGTTTAATCTGAACAAAGAAACCTGACGTGACCATTTAAAAAAACTTTTTTGTTGCACCCTTTATTTACTCACTTTCTAAGTAAGAGTAATTGTTAAATAAATAAAAGTGAATATATTTTGGATTTTCTTTATATTAACACTTTCTTCAGTTGAAGTTTAAGTATTTTATTCTATGTCCCATGGTCATATAGTGTTGCAGGAATTAGTTGTACTACACACAGCACATTAAGTCTGGGTATGCAGAACATTTTTGACTGACGGCATTCATTATACAAATCTAAAGACAAATACTGGACATCGCCTATAGAATCATACTTGGAGATCATAGAATTAATCTTAGATCTGGTTTTGCAGTTAAATACTCTCAGGCTACACTGAAAAAATGATTTGCAGCATATGGCCCGGATTTGGTAAATACAGAGGGTTATAGTTATGAGCTTGCAACTTGTTTAACAAGTCTTATTAGATTCTTACTTCATCCCTGCCAAGAGCGCAGGTGATATTAATTCATTTAGGGCAGAATCAGGTGACATAAATCCTTCCACTGTGAACAGTGCTTCAGTCCAGGATTATTTTCTCATCCACTGTTGATCAGAAAGTGCTTGCGGACTTGATTGCTTGCAGACCTAAGCAACAGACTTGCCTAACTGTATTCATTATGCCATTTCAGGCCCGACCCAAAGGCGAAGGCCTGACACCCTATCAAGGCAAGAAGAGGTGCTTTGGAGAGTACAAGTGCCCTAAATGCAAAAGAAAGTGGATGAGTGGAAACTCCTGGGCCAACATGGGGCAAGAATGTATCAAGTGTCACATCAACGTGTATCCTCACAAACAGGTACAACATAGCTTTCAGT
Organism: Lepidarchus adonis; assembly: GCA_037576955.1. NCBI lineage: Eukaryota > Metazoa > Chordata > Actinopteri > Characiformes > Lepidarchidae > Lepidarchus > Lepidarchus adonis. Next base: position 16,810,887 of record JBBIGC010000145.1, read on the forward strand.
GCATTTTCCACTTCCAGTCCCCCATGAGCTGTGCAAGTCCATAATCACATTAGTATGTGTGTGCCTCTTATGTTCAACCATAGGCATACTTCTGTAATGTACATGCAAACAGTGCCGTTTTTAAAGGAATTTTTGTGGTGGATGAAGCCCCAAGGGCTTTTCCTTGAAACTCGAGTCTTGAACCCAGACGTCCTCCTAACCAAAATACAGCTTGAACTGTGCCTTTCCTTTTCCAGGAAGTACACGTACACAAGGCATCAGAGAGGCCTGTATGACTAAGAACAGAAATACTTTTGCATAGCCTGCATGAGTGAAAAAACATGACAGGTTTTGTGATTGCTAAAAAAGTCAACATGCCTCACACTAAAGCCTAGCTGTTACTTTAAGTTTAATCCCAGTTCCAGGCATTTTAGGATGAAAGGGTAAATATAGTAGCACAAAATAGAAACATTCATTACATTCATTGTCATCAAATGTGGCTTTAAAATTCATGAGAATGCGTTTGTTTGGAGGCTGCTGGTGGGAAAAGCATGATCTTTTCCATGAGTGTGTTGTGGTTAGCCCTTCTCTTGCAGGCAAATTCTTTGCCTTTCCAGCATCACCCACTTAACATAGTTCCCCCAGTCAGCATTTGAGATGTTTAATATTCTCCTGTGTATATCAAAGAGCCTCTATGGGTGTACAGCTAGCTAACTCCCTTTCTTGTAACTCAAGCAGTTGGAAAGCTGTTACCAATGTTCCCTAGAACTGCTAAGTGTTACACAGTGTTACACGGCCCCAACAGCCTGTGTTGGGTGATGAAGTGAACATGTCTCAGCAGTGGCCTGTGCCATGCTATCAAGTCAAATAGCCAGACTTCTGCCAGAAACTCACTCTAAGGGCATTAGAAAGCTAAATGCTGAAAGCCCTGATTCCATCAATCTCCATTTTAACACCTTGTTCTGGGGACATGGCTGACATTTTTACAGTTTAAGTAGACAAAAAGCGGAGGTACAATACAGAGTCCCCCAAAGCTTGCTGCTTGAGAGAGCTTTTCTGTTGTTTGGCAGGAATTCATTCCAGTTATTGAGCACATCAGCCAAATTCTTAATCCACAGTGGTATCCGATATTCCCTAATGTTATCATTCACAAAGCCCTTCGCTCTTGAGTAAACACTCCAGCCTAATGCTTGGTTGGCTCTCACATCTATTCTCTGGGTCTTTTGCATAATTTCCAAGAAAAAGATTATCTCGATTGTCACGCTGGTCCAAGGCCTAGTTAGAATAAGCATAACCAAGACATGGAATCCTGAAACAATTTCCAATAGCTTTGGAGCACTTTTTCAAAGCAATTCAGAGTGTAGGGTATATATGTCTGATATGCCCATGCTAAACAAATGTTTTACACACCCAACTGTGGTTTTTAGCTCTGAATTCTGATCTTCCACAATGTGAACCTTCAAGGCCTCATCGCAAAAGTTTTCAGCAGCCTTAATCTTAGTCAAGTATTGAGGCAGTGTTGAGTCTGTTATTGAGTATTATGGTGAAAAGAAATGACTAGACTGAAATAGTAACTTGAAACCATGAGTTTAATGACCGCATTTTCCTTTCTGGCAGCGTCCTTTGGAGAAGCCTGATGGCCTGGACGTCTCTGACCAGAGCAAGGAGCACCCACAGCACCTATGTGAGAAGTGCAAAGTCCTGGGCTACTACTGCCGCCGAGTGCAATAAGGGCCAGCAGGTCCCTGCCCAATCCTACCTTCCTGTTCCTCTGCCTCTTCCCCTGTAATACCCATCAAGTGCTCCATAAATAAAGTGAGATGTGCCAAAATATTGTAAATATTGCTCGTTCTGATATGGCCTTGTATATCGACAGCATACAACACATTTATTTGATTTATTTGTATAACTGACTATTGAGTATGTGTTTAGAAGTGTGTCACTGACAGTATTGATATCCACACCGGGCACAATGGCTGACCTCAACATTGTGCTCCCTGACTGCGTGTTTACAGACTCTGTCTTCATTTTCCCTGCCAAGTGAACTATTTGGATGTGCTGAGTGGTAAAAGTATTATATTAGTTCAGTCAAACAGGGCGTGTAGTGTGCCTTGCAGTGTTCTTTGGGTCAACAGCACACCAATTTAACTGTGAATTAACAGGGGATATTGTACTTGTCATCCCTAGCTTTTTGTTGCATATTTATTTCTTTTGTTTTTATATCATTGTGCAATTGATTCAACTAAACTGGGATATTTACCCTTGTGTTTGTGGGCACAGGTTTTGCCTAACCCCACCTCTCACCATTAGAAACTACTGTAGGATAGAATTGTCTTGTATGAAATTCGGAAATATTAAGTTACAATTTTTGGCATATGTTTGGCATGCTTACAAACTGCATGATAGATATTCTTAGTCAATGCTACAGCAATCAGCAGGCTAAAAGTAAGTCTAGACTTGATGTTAGCATATTCATTTTGTGGGCAACAGCGCAGTATGTCAATAGCTTATGCAAACCCTTTATGACTGGTCACTTTATGTATTTTAAATATCTGCACCAGGCCAAGCTACAGAAAAATGAACATGTACACACACCCAACTTGCATTGAAAAAAATTAATAATCTGATTATTAAGATCACTTCAGGGGATGGTTTGTGATGCATTTGAGACCAAATTTATAGCAAGGTAAACTCCTTTATCTCTCTTAGACAAATTCAATAACTAAAACCACTCCCATTATTGTGATGGCACTTCCTACCTTATGGAAAATGGCTGCTTTTCATCTTGCTGCCTTTTATAGTCCTGCTTTGTATTTTTCCATAGCCCACATAGTCCGTTAGTCAGTCAGCTTAAATGAAGCACCCATTTGGTTTAACTTCACCTGATACAATACACTGTGTCTTACCAGGATACTATCCAGATGCTACTCACATGAAGTGACCAGGTATAAAAGAGGTCTGCGTCGTTTTAATAAACAGTAACTTAGTGGATAACTATACAGCAAGTAAGAATTTCTCATACGACCACAGCCAGCAGGAACACCTTTTTTGCCTCAGGATAGAATCGGCTTTGTAAATTACACATTTGTATCCACTTTCTTCATGCATAGATTCTAATCTCTGTACCGCTGTACTTATATGACATTATGTCTAAGGTCTGTTAAAGGCAGGCTTCTGCTCTTTGTGTATCTATGCAATTTTACATTGGCCTGACCTTAAAGTAGCAAGAGTGCTCTATTTTTATTGTGCATAAGTAGCATTTATTAGTGGATCTAAAAGCATTTACTTCTGTTGTGTGCTAAAAATTAGCATTCCTAGCTTTGAAAGAAATAGATTGTCAAATACTTGGTCTAAACAATTGAAACTCTGAATTTATATGGCAGTATTTTGGTATTTATAGAGTATTTAGAGATGTTACATGTTCTTGTGTTATCACAAAAAGAATATTTCTTCTTCATGAATATATAATCACATCACAGCTGTATAAAGCATTGCTGTTTATGTACATTTCTGAATTACCAACATAACTGACAAATGATGGATTGAATCCCATCAAAGCTGTGATTTTTAGGAACACAATGGCCTATACATTCGGTCATTATGGAGGTAAGCATTGGCTGAAAAGTAAGAAAAGGACAAAGTATGTTAAGTTGAAATGTCTTTTGAAAGGTGGTTTTGATAACAGCTGGTAATAGGACAAATGATTTAGGGTTAGCGTTATCATGGAGGAAAGATCATGGAGGAAAGGGTATAATGTAAGTTACCTCTCAGTCTAGAAAATTTGCTCTTAAATGATTTCTTACTAGTTGGTCACATTTGACTGATGAAAGAGCATTTGATATTTTATAATGATAAATGTAGCTTTATTTTGTATAATGAAGGTAATTTGTTGACACATTTGTAAGCATTTGCTGACAGAATCTATTGAGGGCAGAATATTGTCAAATTTGTAAGCCAAGATGTACATATAAGTGAAACGCATTTCTTGGTATATAGAATGTGTTTGTTTACTAAATGTTGTAAGTCATAACCTCATATTTTATGTTGTCTAAAAGTGTCTGATTTATAGAGACAAAACTGTGTGATGCAGAAGCAAACCATGAAGGGATAAGTCCAAAATGCTTTAGATGAGGCTAATGATGATGAAGATGATGACGATGATGATGTGGTGAATGATGGTGAACTGTTTTGGTAGGTAGTGTCTTGTGCTGGTCTAAGATGTGAATTGATGGGGCAGGTAACAATCCCATTAGCACTGAAAACAGAGAACCAACTAATATTTCCCTCCCTTCATTAGGGTTTGTGGATGAATTAGGTCTGATTTTCTGATGGCAAATCCAATCAGACTTTAGCCTGTTGCTTAGGAATCAGCAGTGCCATCGGCCTCACGCTATGGGTCTGCAGGTCATCCTGTTTAGAGTGTTACTCTTCTGGTAGAACTCCTTCATTACTCAATAAATGTCATTTTATGTGGACTGTTGTTGCTAATAGCTTTGCTGTGCACACATTGTTTCATGCCAAGCTTCACTTCCAGCCTCATTTAGAGTGGAAGGAGTTATACTGAGTTTTGATTAACACAGAAGTAGGAGATCAGCCAGAGGCTGTTTTTTTTTTTTTGTAAAGAGCAATGGCTTTAGAGTAAAGCTTAACACAAAACTCCCTGCATCACTGGGATCAATTGAATTGGTTGTTTGTAGTCCTAATATCTGAGCAAGGGGGGAAAGCTAGTGCTAGATAGTATGGTTCCCTCATTTTGTTTGTTTCCTGGCCCCTCATGAAGTAATAGCATTGTGTATATCTACTCTTACGCACTCTTTAATTAATTTAATTAATAGTATTAATTAGGAGCATTACATAAGAGCTCAGCTTTTTCTAATGTTTAAGAGAAGAACAGTTTGCTAAAGAGCAGATGGGAATTACTTTAGCTTTCTCTGCTCGTCTCTGGAGGTGTTTTAGCATAAGCCCTGTGATGTGCTGGTTCTGCTCCTACAGCTTGATAGGGCTGGAGCCATTGGAGGTAGTGGGAGAGTGTATGCGCATTTACAAAAAAGTGCTTTTGTGCATGTCTTTGTCTTGAATTACGTATACTTGACTTTTATAGCTCACTTTCAGTGTAAACTTATTTTCTATGAAAGATATGTGTATTTTGGAAACCAGTATAGATGTTGAAAATTTTGCAATTTGAAATCAGATGCATTTTTTTCCCCTAGCAAAGATACAGTTTTATTGTTCTTTTTGTGTATATATTTGACAGCCATCATTTTCAAGTTAGCTATTTTAAAAGTTGTGATACATTATTAAAAATTGTATTCGAAAAAGGGCAGATTGCTGAGCTACAAAAGAGCTGGGAGTTTTTAACTGTTTTACAGTGATCTTAGGTTGTATCCTACAGAAATATTTATGGAAGGTCTTTCTACATTATCTTTTTTTGTATAAAATGCAACAGAACTACACTATGAAGGAAATATTGATGTCTACATAGAATATTATTGGTTGGTACATATTTGTTATGCCCTTATAAGCCATTTTATTTGTTTTGGTATTTTAGATAGTTTGCATATTCACAGTAACTTTGCCCATTAAAATTGCTTTAATATGCCTCTGAAAATCACCATATGTGTGAATAGCACAAATGTTTGAAATCGCAGTTCTAGGAAAGCAATAACGTTGTAACAGCAAACGTTGAACGTAAGACTGACTCACACCACTGTGTCAAACTGTATCAAACTGTGAGCTTTTCAATGTCACCAGTTGATGCCAAGGCAAAGAAAGATTATGAAATATGTTGAAATTAAGACTTACTTCAATAACTGTGTGAGACAAAGAACTGTAGTTGAGTTTGCATGTGCATGTGTTTTAACTGATTTAAGAAATATACTTTTGTGCAATGTATTATTTAATATAAAGTCATGTAATTTCTCAGAAACTTCTTTCATAGAGTTCACCTCACTAATAACTGATTGTTACTATTAAATGCCTTTATTCACTACTAGGGTATATAAATTAATACATATATACTGAATGTATTGAATCTCTTGTGATGTTAGATACTCTTGTTTATGTTCTTGTCCGTAATGTCTGTAACATATTTGAGATCCTATTGAATTGGACAGAGCAACAGAAAGGGGTTTTAATAAAAGTCTGTACTAGAAAATAAAGAGAACAACTCTGTTGCTCGACGTCCATGAAACGGCATTCCAATATGTGCCTTATTAGTTAGGAAAACCGAATACTTTGTGTTTTAGGGGTTTGTTGAATTAAAAAATTTTAAACTAAACTCCCTCCCACGTCTTGATTGGTTTTAATACTTTACTGCAGTGTCTTTTTTCTGTCAGCCAGCTACATGGTCCTTAGGATTTCAACAAAGGCTTTGGTGCTCACGGTGAGTTTGGAAACTCTCGCCATCTCAGATCTTCCACTTGGGAGGCATTATGGTCTAGATTAATTACATAGATATGGACTTAGGGAGTGATGCTTGTGTAATAGAAATTCACTTTCAAGCCTTGGGAACGGCTGTCATTTTGACATTAGGTTCAGAAGTCGCTGAGGTTTTCCTTTAGATCATACGTCAAGCACAGCACTGCAGCACATTTGTCTTTACTACACAGCACACAGTAAAAAAGACAGCTGTCTCTTTTATTATCTTTCATCTAATTGCCTGTAATGATTGTAAACATGTGAATGTTACATGAGAATGTTAGACCTTGGCATTGTAAGTGCCTTCCCTCTCAAAGCCAAGTTCCAGTAATTGGGCGACATATTCCAAATCACTAAACTTTCATGAGGGTGGAGGCCCAAATTATATGAAGTTTGTTACAACAATGCAGACTCAAACAGAAAAGGAACGAGAGGGTCTCCATGGCAACTCTGTAATCGGAGAAGTCAAACAAACGTTGTGACCTCAGCCCACATATGGTTTCAGTTAGGAGAGAGGACTGTTTTTCCACAAAGGTTCATAATTTACTTTCATAAAGCATCGCTATGATAAGCTACACCTCTTCCACGAACTGCACTCCAGCCTCGCGGTCGTAGTGACTATACAGCGTTTACTAGTTGGCAACTTTTACAAAGTGGCCTGTATGTCACACAAAATAAACCAATCTGTGCTGAAGGTGGAGAAGTTTCATGGTCACAGGTGTGATGTCACATCCTGTTCTAAGGGACAGGAAGTCTTGTCTAAAAAAAGATTCCGCATCAATCTCAGGAAACGTTAAAAAGCATAGAAGAACAGCAAGTGAACAGTTTAGAAATTATGGCAAGAACATGATTCTAAATTCAGGTCAGACTTTTTGACTTTTAAAACCCCTTTATTTAGTCATCAGGTAAAGGAAACTATAATAATAATAATATATTTATATATGTAATAACAAAAAATAAACATAATTACAACTCATTAATAGTAATAAGAGAGAGAGAGAGAGAGAGAGAGAGAGAGAGAGAGAGAGAGAGAGAGAGAGAGAGAGAGAGTTTCAACATCTGAAGCAGGCCCTCATCTGGAAAACAGCCTTAAACTATTAAAAATGAAAACCATGGGTACAGGATGCAAATATCCTGAAAGAAAATCCATATGTCACAGCTAGTTTCATACAGTTTAGCTGATTCCAAATACCTCCTGGAATTTTCTTACAGGGGTCTCAAGGGGCGTACAAACTATTTGCAGCTTGTATCTTCAGCACAAAATTTCACATGAAAGGCTAAATTGCTTGCTTAGTAAGCATAAAACACCTCTACAAATTTCCAGGCTGAAAGGCCCATTTAATCAAAATCAGAAAACAAACATCTTTCTTAAGCCATTAGCTGCACATGCTATTAACCATTAAACTCAAATTGTTTTTAGTCAAAAAATGAATGAGACTAAAGAACCGTCAGTTCTGAAAAGTGCAGATTATTGCATTATTTAAGCTCCCCGCAGTCTATGATGACAATTCTCTTAACAGTTCCTCCATCATGCAAACCGCAGGACTCCATTACAGTCACAGCTTCCATGCCTTCTCTTACGTGGCCAAACACAACATGTTTGTCATCAAGCCTGAAAAGGAAAATCAACAAATAAAAATGAATTAATGACCGAATTAATAGCATGAAGCATGTTAGAACACCTACACTAGTATATGGATAAAGCACCATTTTATGGGTTTTACACATATTTACAACAAAATGTCTGCCTGCTACAGAAAAGGCAGTGTTTGGTTTTCTTTAAACCTATGCATACCATTCTGTTTTTGCTGTGCAAATGAAAAACTGAGATCCATTGGTGTTGGGTCCAGAGTTTGCCATTGATAGCACACCTGTGAAGATGAAGATGAACAACCATTATGTTTCAGTCTGCAATATACTGAGACATGACTCTGTCATTTTTTGTCAGTTTATACAGTTTGTTAAATGTGATTTGATTTAGTAGCTGCACATTTATCAAAAGCTCCCCAACAAGGAGCTGAAAGTAAAGAGAAGCAGAGAACCCAAAACACCAGCGCAGACTACAGCACTGCATGAGGGCACACATCTGGATTGGGTAAGTTATGCTTCTCAACTATAATTACATCCAGCCCAGTATTACACAACCCAACACTATTTGGCCATATCAATCTATCAAGAGGGTTTGTTGGTTTAGGAACCCCCTGGCACCAAAAATGCACTATGATACATTGATGTTGACTTGCTCTGAAAGTAGGTCATGCGTTTGTGGATTACAAAATCTCCACTGTTCACTGCTGTGGTCCGTGCTACCACCTAGTGGTTTTACACAGAAGGGGAAGTGGCAGCATATATGTGCCCATAACCCGTGTACAAGAGTAGAAATAATAATCAATCTCAATGTAGCTTCAGGTATCTGCTGCTGATGCTGTGGGAGTATTTTGCATCACCTGGTCCAGTGTGTTTCAACTTGAAATTTTCATCTTTGAATTTCTTCCCATAAATAGATTTGCCACCGGTGCCGTTATGATTTGTGAAATCTCCTCCCTGTAGACATAAATAAAACCAGGCATTATGAGTATATGGAGTATAATTTCTATCAAAGCAGACATCATGGTTTCCTATCATGGAATTGCTGGAATGTTATTAGAAAACTACTGGACCTACACAACCCAGTTTAGCACCTATTTATTTTAGGTTATTATGGTTACTGTTATATTATTTCCATTGCGATATAATATTACTATTTTTGTTAAATAGTTATTATTTTCAAGTATAATGACAGAGCAGTGTCTATAACCGTAGTATGTTACATCTTCAAGAACAGTGAGGGGTATTTTTTTAAATTTTTTATGAATAACATACCTGACACATGAACTCAGGAATGATTCTATGAAAAACTGAGCCTTTATAACCAAATCCATGCTCCCCGGTGCAGAGCGCCCTGAAGTTCTCTGAAAGATCAGACAGTTCGTCTCCATTCTTTCATTCAGTCATTCTCCAGGTCTCCATTCTTCACGTAAAGCTAGTTTTGATGAGGCACTCACCTGCTGTTTTGGGAACAACATCTGCACGCAGCTGTATTAAAGAGAACAGCTGTATGATTCAGTGAACTCGGGGCAGACAAACACAGTTTACATGAAATATATCAGGACTTTCCGTTTATACAAAACGAAGGACAGTGAAATCCCATCTTAGCGCACAGAACCGCGGCTCCCTCCGCATCACTGCTCATCTGCTGCGTTTCTTACTTCGATGGTGACTCTCCCGATAAACTCGCCGTCAGCTGTGACGTCCAAGAAGACCCGCGGGATTGTGGGGGGTCCTGAGAGAACTCTGCTCGCAGCGATGGCGACTGAGCAGTATTTTAAACGATTTTTCATCTGCAACATCGCGACACAAAAGCGTTAAATACAAGCAACCAGTGGCAGGAGAAATGACCAAGGTGAAACGTGTTTACATTCCTTTTGCTTCCTTAGAGCTGTTGGGGAAACCAGCAGCGCCCCCATGTGGCCGGTAGTTTTAGTTTCAGGGTTTGCGTAGCGCTATTTACAGCAGATGTTTTTACAGTGGGTTTACAGAATTAACCAAAAGGCAAAGAAAACTGTAGAAACCTTGAGAGGTACCAAGGCTCAGAAGGAGGACCCATTCTCCTCTGGTCGACCCCGGACAACAATAAACCGAAGGAAAAGAAACTGTCTCAGTTTCAGGGGTTAGACCGTTTTCTGTGACCATCAAATGTTGCGAACTTAGGGGGCGCTGTTCAGCATTTTCATTCTAAATAAACGTAAAGTCCCAAAGTGCACACGCGCTTGCTACGCGGTCAATTTATCACTGTTAAAGTAACATAACGTTTAAATGGCCCCTATCCGATTATGTGACTCTACCATAACTGGTGTAATACTTGTGATAGAGAAATCAGATCTTTTCCAGGTGATATTTTATGCAACAATATTTCATAATCAGTACAGGCTGGTGCTGGCGGAGTGGTCACCATTTCTGATGGCCACTATCAGATTATGTGACCTTGCTTATGGTACCAGTTTTGAATAGCATATAGTATAAAATGAACAATGACTAATATATAATATAATAAATTCAATTTTGAGAGGTAAAGTGGCTTTTACCGGTATACAGTATCGGTGCAATATAAACAGACCTCGAAACGTGTGTTGTGTCGCTTTAAGAGTGATGCGCAAACTGCGTAGCGAGCGCGTGAACGTTGGGACTTTAGGTTCATTTAGAATAAGAATGTGAAACAGCGCCCCCTAAGGTCGCAACATTCGATGGTCACAGAAAAGGGCGTAACACTGGATTTAGCAGCTAGAAGCCTGTAGCTTGGAGCAGCAGATCCATCATATGCACATAAAGCGTCAAGTACAGGGAGGTGGTCCATGGTAGTTACAGCTAGCTAGTTCGAAGGAGGTGAGCAGGAGGCCGAGGGATGGGTGGTCCAGACATGAAAGACAAGAGGGGCAGGAGTTTCTAGGGAGCAGGTGGACCACTGTGGCTATTGACATAGTAAATAAGCTTAAGGGTTGTTTATATTGGCTCCAGATGTAAACTTCAGAACAAAAGTAGAGCACTGGGATGTCCCTGCCAGCTGGGGGCAAGAAGAGCCCTGGCATCTCCGGGTAGGGTTAGGAGAGACACACACAGAGAGCGATGACCAGGGATGTTCAAGTGTTGCAAACAATGTACATTGTGTTGTGAGTGCAAGCGGGGACTCTGGCAAAACTGGCTGAGAGGATAGCTAAAAAAATCAATGTCAAAGAAACATCAAAGAAAGGTTGTGTGTAGCATTTGCGGCTTTTAATATGATATGATACCACTTTGATTACTTTTTTGTGTATGATTTTAGATTTTTTACAAACACAAATTATGGTCAACCAGTGAATGTGTTTCATCTGAATACATATTTATTAGATAAATATTAGGATGTCACAGCATCTAACTACATACAGTTTTGCAAGACTAAAAATCACAATTAGTTTTTTTCTTCTTCTGAACAGTTTAAAATATGAAATGATTGTACACAGAATGTACAAACCAAAAAGACAACTGCCACTTTAGGCGCCAATCACCTCAGATTGTACCTTTTTTCTGATCATGATATCAAAATTGTACAAACTATGAATTTGGTTACAATCTTTTGGAACCACTCCAGGCCCCACGTCCCTATCCTCCAAATTATTCCCCAGAATTTTCTTCATTATCTTTTTGTAGCACCTTATAGAGTACACAGGTAATGGAGCAATACACATAAGCTAAATATTACACAAAGGTAAAACAAATGTGTCTTGTCCCCCCTCCCCCCAATTCCCCTGTCAAGGGTGGGCTTGGAAATATTTTACATAAGTGGAAAAAAATGGCGAGAGGTTCCACAGACGCTAACAAACACAGATTCATTTAACCCAATTCGAGTCTGTTAGGAGGATGCAAGCTTTACAAATTCTAAATACACAATGCACATTCCCCTGGGGAAAATGAATACATTTCTGTTAACGTGTCTCTATTTGTCATTTACATATGTACATGCATCCCTTTTGTCCCCTGCTCTTGCTCTCTCGCAGACTTTTTCCCATCAAGACCTGTGGCTGAGTAGGGGACGAACAACTGACTCATTTCACCGCAACTACCTCCACCTCAGCTTATGCTTTCTCCTCAAAGACTGTACAAACTACAGTAGGTGGACAGGTCTATAACATGGACTACGCTCAACTTGAAGTGTGACCCAAGTGTAAGTGGAGATCTCAGTTCAGTTTGTGTGTATAGGACATGGGAACAAAAATGTGGCAGTGCATCATTAAAAAAAAAAGAAAAGAAAAAAAGATATACAAGAGTATAACAACTGGAGAACCACATTCCCCTGTTTTGAAGGGGGGGTTCGAATGTGTCGACAATAAAACATAAGGTATGTACATAACTGAGCACTAAAAAATTGTAATACAAAATAATTTAAAATTGGGTAAATATGTGTCCAACAAAAGACACTGCGAATGGTTTTCAATTGTTAGCTCAAACATGTGACAGTATTGCTCCAGCACAAACTGAAGATGAAAACATGAAAACAAAATGCAAACATACAGTACATTTGGATTATTAATAGAGGGCATAAAAAGGTGCTGTGCAAAGCAATTTACTCTGCAGTATCTACTTTGCTGAACATGTTTCAAAAAACAAATCCAGTAATCTAATGTGTCTGGCGTGGTGTGTAGAGTGATTTCTTTTCTGACTGGGTGAATGATAAGCACCTGGGTAAAAAAAAAATTCTATGATCTCTTCTTTAGGTACTGTTTGTTTGCACTGGCTACTGGTTGAGAAATGTGAGGTTATGAGATGGTGTTTGCTGGTTTACAGCCAAGAGAATGGAGTACAGACAAGAAACATCTACAAATTAGGAAATTACTGTAAAAAAATTACTGTACCATACCATACCATAACTATGAAGTTATGCAAATGCCTTGCTGGAACTAAAGATGTCTCATGCTTTAACCATTATAAAATCTGCATGTTACCTTTCTAAGATGTTTGGGCCACCTCCTTCAACCACAACACAGAACTTTGGTAATACATGGCCATATTGTAATAAACGCACATACACTGTACATTTAGAGTTACAACAACAGGGGAAAACAGTAATCATAGCATGAACACTACATTTTGCATAACAAACATAATCTTTTACATGATCATAGTTCATGTTTTAAATGTTGAATAAAAACAGGACAGAGGAACACGTCTGAAAGCACTGATTTGCAAAAAAAGAAAGAAAGAAAAAGGAAAAAAAGGGAAAAAATATCAATCTACACTTGTTCTATCACTAAAACAAGGGGTGATTGGCACAAGTGCACATTAACACACACTATATGCAGTCTTGTCATGAAGGGTTGAAAGACATCACAGGCCTGGGAGGGACTAAGCTCATGCATTAATGGGGGAAATAACCCCGGAAGAAACAGCAGAGGGTTTGAATGTTATAACACTTAGATGTTATAAACTACTCTTTTAAAAATGTGAGTGCATTACTACTTACTTTACAAAATGAAACACCTTGCCCATTGTGTTTTATTCCACAGCACTCTGAGATGGAGAGATCTTGTGAAGGAGGTACAGTGCTGGTTATTTATGCATATAATCAGGCATACAGTATTGGCATTTTTTATTAACAAGAAAAAAAAAAGATAAATGAATTGTCATGATGCCCTCAGAAACTTCTTTTGCTTTGAATGGTACACTTATGGATGAATATAATTGGCAGGACAGTAGTGATGATGCAGTAAGATATGCAGAGCTGAAGGAATTTTCCTAGGAGGAGACACACGTTCATATGTTTCATGTATGAGCGTCAATGGACTTGTGAAGCCCAACATTAGTCTCTATGATGGGGGTACCAGATCACACTGATGCAAATCCTCTCCATGAGTGTGAAGCACGCATTCTTCCCTTTTGATATATCCTTTTGCAGTCTTCCTGTTGCAGTTTGATGATCTTTATTGTGCTTTTTCCAAGGGACTCTGACAGACAAACGGTGCAGACATCCAGCAAAGAACACTAGTCAGGGAATATTGGGAAGCCATGGTGGTAAAGCTTGGAAGAACAAACTTCAGAGCTTGTGGACAACACGTGCCAGTTACAGGAAGATTTTTTTCTTTCTTTTTTCCTTTTTTTTTTTTTTTACTATTCAGGTCTTGCTTTTCACAAAAGGAAAAAAAATCTGAATTAAAAAAAATGCTACAACACTTTCCTAGTGAGCACACATACAGTTCTGTGTGACATATATATTCTTATGAACTGATTATAGCTGCACAGTTTTTTTTTCATATTAGTATTGAAAGATATCACTTTAGTGCCAACCAACATGGCTGCCTTACATGTGTGGAAAAGGACGTCTTTAAAAAGAGTGAGATATTTACATGAGTAAGAGGCAGAGGGAGGAAGAGTGTTTTGCATTTGTAAAGTACTGGATTGGTGCTCAGGGTGCTTCTCGACTCCTGACAGCCAAACACGTCAGTGCTTCTGGTGAAGGACGATTAGGGAAGTCAGTTGTTTTCAAAGAGAGAGAGCAAATCGTCATTGCTGTTGCTTGGGAGGTCAGGAGGGTCTAGGTATGACAGTAACTCATCTGGGTTCGCCAGCTCTGGAAGCAGCTGCAGAGAACAATACAAATGTTAGAAAGCATATTTTAAGTACAACAGCACCTTAACCACCATGCAGTGCATACGATATCAAGTTTAAGCTGAAACTCATTTGCACCTTTAAACCAAACTATGAGTTTAAAAAAAAGTTCTTTGCATTTTTTCAAATGCTCACCCCAATTTATACCTAATTCCACCTGCTAGCAGGAAAAATAAAATGGAGTGAGCAAAGGTATGAACAGCAACCATGGTTTTCTGAAACGATGCACAGGAATTCATACAGAGCAAACAAATGACGAAAGCATAACATTTTATAGGGCAGGTACTCACATCCAGAGAGGGCTCTGGCATGTCTGGGGGTCCTTGGCCGCCCACTTGGCCCTCAGCGGCTGGGTTGAAGGTCATGTCAGCGTGTGGGTGGCTGTTGGGTCCGGGCTGCTGTGGAGGTGGGGCTTGGCGTGGGGGCTGGGAGGATGGTGGACCACTGTGATGTAATGGCTGTGCTGATTGGCTGTTTGGGTGGGGGGATGCATGCATGCCTGGCTGCATGGAAGCATGGGACTGCTCAGCACTCACAGGATGGGGCATCTACAAAATGAGGAGAGAGAGGCAGTAAGGTACTGTTAATGCAGTGCAGAGCATGCCAGGTGCCATGCAGATGAGGTCAGCGCATATCAACACACTCAAACAGAGGCATCATTCCCCAGGCAACCTATTTTTAGTTTGTGCACACAATAAAGCATCTTCAGCAGCATAGTCTTCAAAAGTAGCAATTATCCTTCTACATCGTGTGGCTTCTTCTGGCCCCTCTCTGCCTTTTAGTGTAGGCATTTAATAATAATTGACATGAATTGTGAGAGAAAACAGAATAATATGTAAATTAATTAATACAGGGGAAGACAGTACTGAAGTACTATTTTCAAACTTTACTTTTAAGGCTTTTAGTCAACTACATATGAAAGACAGATGTAGTAATTTTGACTCCCACACCATTTCTGCAAAGATTCTCATTATTGCTTTATTTTTTTGCAGTTTTCTTTTCTAATAGGTTTGTGTGCGTTCCTCACAGGTCAATCAGAGTAAACTGCTCCTGCCCTCAGTCTAGTTCAGAGTTGTGCATTGGAGCAGTAACAATGGCTGTAGCTACAGTAAAAAGAAACCTATGGCTTTATCTCAATTCAATGTTTGAGATGTTTGGGATTTCTAAACTAACAAAAAATATAGTGGGTAGCTCAACCCCACCTCATTATAAAGAAGTTATAATTACATACAAATGATAAAAAAGTATAAACCAGACTAAACAATTCTTTTGTACTTTGTTCAAACAAGAGCCAAAGAAATGGACTGGCTGGAGATATTTATAACATTACTTTAAATGCCTATGATCGGGTTCATCACTAGATAACATCCTTGAATGTTTTTAGTTCGGGTAATTACATTTCCTTGTTCCAGTATATTATTGTTGTTCCAAAATACTTGAAACAATGAGTTAACGAGAGAGAAAAGTAAAAGTAATAAACTAAAATCACAAGTGATTGCAAACTTTTAAAAGGTAATATAACAGAACTGCTTTTCAAACAAGTGCATCAACATTGAGCAAGTGCCAAATATTCACATGGAGACTACAAAGAGTATGATGTAAGAAGATGAAATGTGTTATGTCAACAGGAAAGGTGTGGCTCTCTGTCATATTTGAATGAAAAACAGTTCCAGAGTGTTTATTATAAAAACGCCTCAAATGAAAGCAGTGAGGTTATGGATGACCAGCTGTGGGTGACGTATGGCTAGAAGGATCTAGACTTTGGATCCCTTACCGAGTCTGACATGCCGTGGCCAAGAGGTTTGTCTGCGCCCATGAGGTTGTTGGGCACGTCTGGAGGATGGGATAGTTGTGGCCCATGCATAAAATCATTCATGGGAGGTCCTCCACCAGAGTTACCATGGGGAAAGTCAAAGTTTCCATGGCTCTGGTAACTGTTGCCTGAAAAAAGCAGAGAGAACACAAAAGAGTAGTGAAAAGCTTTATCTCAGACAGAGGACGAGAAAGTTCCTTGGGTCAGCATTTTAAAATCCTGCAGGCATAAGTGTATCTGACTGTTATGACTGTAAAAAACAGTCAGGCAAACCCACAGAAAATGAAAAATCCTATAAAACATTTAAGGTTATTTTTCCTAAGGTAGACAGAGAGAAAGGCTGGAGCCGACTGGGCTGCTGACCTCTACCTTGGCCCCCGTACTCCGTGCTGTTCCCTCCATGCTGTGGGGGGAGGGAGGTGTATGGCGAAGGCCCTGGCCCTAGCTGTGCGATCATATCCATCACATTAGGCATGATCATCTGGCTAGGGCTCATCGTCTTAAAGCGCTTGGCCAGAGGGCCATCTGGATCCTCTTTAATGTGCAGGTCAGACTTTATGGGAACCGGCCGCCAACTACACGTGGGGTCAATGGTGACCTCTTCGAACTCCGAGCTAAAGAAGACAAGTCAAAGATTAAGAACATTTGAGAACCCTTCAAGTCAAAACAAAACAAAATGTAAAGCCTGGTGGATATGTGGTTCTTTTGGTGAATGAAAAAAGTTCTACATTTGTCACTTCACAAGGTTGTTTACTTCACTCTTACATACTTTTGGATGGCATTGAGAATCCCCCACATGTACTGGTCCACTTCCAGACCCTCCAATAATGCGGTTTTACTGGAGAGAGAATAAGCCACATGAAACTATGTTCAAAATGAAAAACACATTCTCAGGCCAAAATTTGCCAGTGACATACTTGCATACGGGACACCTCCACGTTCCTCTCTCACAGTTCAGTTGCAGATATGACTCCAAGTCAAAGCACTGCAGAGAAAAGGCAACATATCAAAATGTGCATGTCAAAATAAAACAATAAAATGCACTTGGTCTGAAATCTAATTGTGAAGCTGTTTTTCACTTTATATATATTTTACAATGGGTAAAAGGAGACAGATATTAAAATAACTACTAATTTTTACATGTTTCAGAATATATTTTAGAGTAAATTGTAAGCACATACTGTATTCTTGGGATGAAACTGAAGCACTTTCAAATAAATACTCAAACAAATTTGTCTCCAGGGGTATGATGCTATCAGATATCACCGCACTGCCTACCTGCACGTGTTTGCAATCGTGTCCTCGAGCAGGGAGCTGGATCCGCCGGAACGTGATGGGACACTTGAGGGACACTTTGATAGCTGTCTGCTCCACCCCGTCCTCTCCATTCAGTGTTGCATTCCCAGAGGATGCTGCTACACTGCTAAAATTTCTCTTTACTGCTCAGAAATGTAGAGAAGTCACATGCTAGCACAAAAATAAAAGCATGCCAAAGAAAGTAGTACACAAAGGTCTCACAGGTTGTTTGCATGTACTCTAGGTTTTTCAATTAAAATGTATTTTTATAATTTCTTTTTGCAGAAGGCACTATTAGAAGTTTAATAGAAAGTTTAATAGAACATCCAAAGTCATATCCCTAAAGTGCAGGTTTAGGGAGATGGTGGCAAAAACTTTGATGTCTGATCTTTTAAAGGCACACAAACAAATCAAAGTTTATTTTAGATGCAAAAATATATTACTGTCATAACATTTGTGGCTTGGCTCCGCCTAGAGGCAGTTTGTACACCCCTGAGGGGAGGGAGAGAGAGACAGACAAAGACAGCAGAGTGTGTGCTTACTTTTGGTGATACAGTGTTCTGCAGGCAGGAGCCTCTTCTTTAGCAGGCCCTGGAGGACAGATCTCACTGATGGCCTGTGCACCAGCTGTAGCACGAACAAGTGTGACTGAAACAAGAGCAGACACATGTTAACATATGCCGATGAGCCCCCCTCCCCCCACAACATCAAAACCCTATGTTAGTACTGTGGGATAATGAAATCTCTATAGTGCAATTTGCTTCTCCAGCAGAAGACCACGAAACTGATATCAAACACACACACACACACACACACACACACACACACACACACAAATAGAGGATCTTACACAAGCACGGCTGCTCAAGCAAATCAGTGTTATCTCATTTGGTATCATATGTTATACAAGCGCGATCCAGCACTGCCATTAAAATGAGAGACGATGCATTATTCAAAACATGGCCATTAATGATAGTGCAGCTGTACTCACACAGCAGCAGGCTGTGACTGTGATCTGGATGGTGTTTCGTCCTGGTTGACACACATGCTTCAGGTGCAGGGGTTTGTGGGAGGTCTTGTTATCACCTCTCTCGATGGTGAGAGGTGTGGCATTGACGCTGACTTGCACTGAGGCTGGCCAATTGGTGTTCATCTGCCGGTCCTCATGGTGATAGCACTTGAACTGGAGCTCCAGGTCAGACCTAACACCAACAATCATCAGCAAATGCACTCTTTTATCATAAGTACAAATATTCAAAACTAAACTGTCAAAGGCTTGAGGTATCATTTGATATTTGAAAGCTCTTAATGCATTTCCTCAAATAAACTAAAACACCTGCAAAGTTTTGTTAACATAAAATGTTCAGCAAAAGTGTCTTTCTTATAAAAAAAGCAACTATTGCCTAAAAAATGCTGAGTTTGCTTACAAGTTTAAATACATTTTCAAATTATTATTTACACTATGTACGTAAAATGTGATTTAAACATAAAAAGGTCCATTTGAATACCTGAAATATACGAGTGCTGATGAGCTGACGTCACAACAACGCTTTAAAGGTGCCATAGAATGAATGTATTCCATTATTTCATTGTTACCTAAAGTCTACATAATACAAGTGATGTGACCTTGATCAGGTAAGAAAATGCCCAGAAGCAGTTTACAGGCACATTTACAACCCTTTGATTTGGCCCTAGAATGAAACAGGCTGTTTTACCTGATTTGGAGAGCTCATGAATATTTTGTTGGGACCTGTTCTGATGGCTGGTTTACATGTAGAAACACAAAGATACATCTGATATTGTAGATATGACAAAAAAATGACAAAACAGACTAGCTCTCTGAACTAAATCGATGGAATTAAGTTACATTGTACACTACATCAAACATCAAAAGGTGGATAAAATCACAGCACAATGAGCTACATACAGGTTGTGGGTGTGACAAAGTTGGAATTGCTTCATTTCCTTAGGGCCAAATGCTGAGTGAAGCTTGCTTGATATTGTCTAAGGCTTGAGAAACAGTCAGGAGTCAAATGGACACAACACTCACAAATTTGAATTGGTTTGAAGAGTTCATTACTGCTAATTGTCTGTGTGGCCTGGAGTACATGTATTTACATTTTGGCAATACTTTGGTAAGTATTAATGATCACAAAATACTGGTGGTTTGATTGGAATCGACCCATTTCAGAGTAATTCTTTGCATTTACAACATGTGCATTTAAAGAAGACCACACCGGTGTTTGAGGCTTGTGGCATGTCAGTTCCATGCCAAACTCTCTTTTCTTCAGCTATGCCAAGGTAAATACAGTTTCCATTTTATGGCACCTTTAAAGAGCATGTGCTAAGGCATGATTCCTATTGCACTATCAGAAATATTGTCGATATATGCAGTGGCAAAAAAGTATTTGGCAGCCATCGATTCTGCAAGTTGTCCCACTTAAAAAGATGAGAGAGGTCTGTAATGTTCATCATAGATACACTTCAACTGTGAGAGACAGAGTGTAAAAAAATCCAGGAAATCACATTGTATGATTTTTAAATAATTTATTTGTATAATTGTGCTGAAAATAAGTATTTAGCACCTACAAACAAGCAAGAATTCTGGCATCACAGACCTGTTACTTCTTCTGTAATGAGCTCTTATATCCTCCACATGTACCTGTATTAATGACACCTGTTTGAACTCGTTATCTGTATAAAAGACACCTCCACCATGGTCAAGACCAGAAAGCTGTCTAAGAACACTAGGGACAGGTTTGTACACCTGCACAAGACTGGGATGAGCCAATCTACAATAGGCTCAGCTAGGTGAGAAGAGATCAACTAATGGAACAATTATTAGAAAATGGAATCACTGACAATCTCCCTCAACCTGGGGTTCTATGCAAGATCTCACCTTGTGGGGTAAAAATGATCTTAAGAACGGCGAGGCAACAGCCCAGAACTACACAGGGGAAACTGGTCAATTACATGAAAACAGCTGGGACCACAGTAACAAAGGTTACTGTTAGTAACACACTATGTTGTCATGTATTAAGGCCAGTCTAAAGTTTGCCGGAGACCATCTGGATGTTCCAGAGTAGGACTGTGAGAATGTCATGTGGTCAGATGAGACCAAAATGGAACACTTTGATATAAACACGGTTTGTCGTGTTTGGAGGGGGAAGAATCCTGAGTTGCATCCCAAGAACACCATACTCACTGTGAAGCACGGGGGTGGAAACATTATTTTTTGGGGCTACTTTTCTGATCCGTATTAAGGAAAGGATGTGTATTGTGTATTGAGATCTTGGGCAAAAACCTCATTCCATCAGTGAGAGCGCTGAAGATAAAACATGGCTTTAGTTTGTATTTTGGCCCATTCTTCCATACAGATCTTCTCATAGCGTGAGCAAACCTGGTGAAAACCTGCAGAAAATGTTTGACCAACCAAGATTACATTAGAAAGTACTGAGGTGAACTTTTGTTATTGAGCAAATACTTCTCTGCACCATTATACAAATAAATTCTTTAAAAATCATACAATGGGATTTCCTGGATTTTTTGTCTCTCACAGTTGAAGTGAACCTATGATGAACTTTACAGACCTCTCTCATCTTTTCAAGTAGGACAACTTGCAGAATCGGTGGCTGCCAAATACGTTTTTGCCCCTCTGTATACAAATATTGTCCAAAACATGAAGTACATTACATACAGCAAACGCTTTTCTTATTCAGGGAATTACACATAAATTATGCTAAAGATATAGTTTAATGCAATGACGGAAGTCTTGTCCAAAGACTATTTATCTGCACTGAGACAATCCCAGCCTGATGCTCGAAGAACTGTAGTGTTCCACACTATGCTATGCTAATCATCACTTATACAAATATGACACACACACCTCCACATTAGGGTCTGGTGGACGGAGGGCCGCAGATGAAAGACATGGTTGCTGACGGCCAGGTTGTGCTCCAATCTGAATGGTTCCAGTACCACCCCATCCCGCACAGGGAAGGTCAGCCGCAGCTCCTCGTTGGAGTTAGCTGAAACCAACACACAGCATTAGCCCATATATTAAAAAAATAGTCATAATGTGTTTTTTAACAGGCATGCACTGCAGGATACGCAGAAAACTTTGCCTTCAGGGTCACACGTTCAACTTTCCCACGGAAATGCATGAATTATGAATGCACTCAGAGTGCATGTGAAAAATGAATGAGATAAGATAAATTAGTGGTGAGCCTTTTTCTCACCCAACTGAAGAGGATCAAAGAGCTGTCTAAGGTGTGCTGACTCTGACTGAGTGCTTAATAAAGATACAAGTAGTAGGATTGAAAAGATTTGAGGTGTTATGTCTTTGGTACTCACTCGGTGGCGGAGGAAGGGATGTCATGTTTGGTTTCATGTCAGGAGGAAACGAAGGCTTGACATCCTGATTGGGTGATAGGTATGGAGGAATACTACTTCCAGGAGTCATGGGAGGCGTGGGGTTTCCAGGTACTGGTGAGTGAGGATAGTTCACAACCTGCCGAGGAGGCTAAAAAAAACACATATACTTGTACTATATCCTTATTACTGAATTCTAGAGCCATACATATTCCTTAACACATATTTATATACATACTATGTAGGATATAGGCTCATAAATCACATTAAACAAAAACAAAATAAAGAAGAAAAGGAGTGCCTACTCCATTGCCTTGATTGTAGGCATAACCACCTCCAGAGAAATTGTTATTCTGCCCATTGAATGGCTCCTGCTGGAAAAATAAACATGTTCAGTTTCACAATCTAACTTATTAGAAACTTCAAGCCCTGTTTCCAATTCTATTATATATATATACCTTGTAATATTGACCAATGGCCACTCCTGAAGGAGGGTACTGGCCGGAGCCTTGTTGGCCTGGCATCCTCTGACCAGAGTAGTTAGGGGAGGGTAATGCTCTGGAGCCATTAGGGTTGGGGTACTGTCCTTGCTGGTTAGAAAACTGGCCATTAGGTCCAAACTGTTGGCCCCCATAGTTGGGCTGAAAGGAGAAAGTAAATTACAATAATAACACCAAACTTATAAAAATGGCTCAAAAAGCTTAATGCCAGTATAACAGAATCTGAAAGAAAAGGTCATTATCCCTCTATATTTAATGCAGGAAGCATATATAGATATACAAGTTATACAACAGCAGTTTTCCTCTTAATCTTAATGTACCTGACCTAATTAACAAACATTGTCTGATGTTTGGTACAAGGGAACTACAACGTAGTTAACAGCAGCTAATTTGACACTGTGCCTAAATGTACCTAATCATCACACACTTGCTTCAAGCCCTTCAAATCACACTTGCATATATATATTAGGGGTGGGAATCGCAGGGCATCTCACGATACGATGCGATACGATATATGTGGCCTACGATAACGATAATATCGCGGTATCAAAGTTTAGAGCGAAACAAGCATCTTCTTCTGCTCTCCAAATCTCCTGCACCCAGTCGAGCAGCGCCACCCAGAGGAGAGGAGAGGTAGCAACACCGGTGAATCAGCATGGCGGCAAATTTAAATAGCAGTATTGCCGCCGGCGTATCGATAATCGTATTGCGTGAGCAACGATGACAATATATCGCAATATTGATATTGTGGCCCACCATACATGATTTAGGTACATTTAGGCACAGTGAAAAATTAGCTGCTGGGTTAGAAATTTGCACTTCTATCAGTTTTTAGGCCCATTTATAGCTCACCTCCCCAGGATAGGGCCTCTTGGTGCCCTGTATGGGCATGGATTGGGGCCTGGGTCCGGGATAGCCTTGCTGTGGCATCCTCTGGCCATGGCCCCCAAAGGGTCCCATTCCCGGGGCCCTGGGCTGGTTCATGCCCATTGGTGGTCCACTCAGGTTAGAGCTGTTAATGCCAGCTGGATTCATGCCTCCTCCCATGGCTGGGGGACCTCGGGGCCCAGGCTGGTTCATGAACTGGCTGTTATAGCCCTGCGTGGGTCCCATCTGAAATGAGGAGCACATCTGGAGAAAAGAGAAAGGGAGATTAGTGAATAATTGAACAGGTGGATTAACATCACTGTTTCAGTCTAGCTCTGGTCCAGCAACTGGGCTGTGTGGACATCACTCACCTGGCCATACTGATTTATGTCCTTGTTGGTCTCCTGCAGGGCAGCCACTGTGGCTGTGGCAGTAGCTGTTGCCGTGGCAGCGGCGGCAGCAACAGCGGCTGCTGCGGCAGCAGCGGCAGGCTGGGTAAAATCTGATGCCGGCCGGGTGTGAGGGGGCATGCCTATACCACCAGGAGCATTAGGACCACCTGGGTAGCTGTGAAAGCCAAAACACCAGCTTAGCCTAACTTACTGGCTTACTTAAAACAAATCAATAATCGCAAAAGAAGAATGCTTCCCTTTCACATTAAAAACATCTGATGTCATTGTCTCTGTATATTAGATCTTTAGATACCATCTTCTTAATCGTTATACTGTCTCTGTCTGCTTGGCATTGCATGAAGGTGATATCATCTCTTTTGAGAAAACTCCTGGAAGACTATGATCTCTGAGCTAAGTGTTGGCTTGGCATCATAATCAAATATCAAATATCACTAATGGAGGACCCATTGCCCAAGTTTATTGAATTTCTCATTGAATCAAGCAAGGAAAGTCTCCTCTCTTTAAGCAATATCTTCCCATCAGTATGTCTGGGACTACTCTGCTTATTTGTCAGTACTGAGGCTTTGAACACTCACCTCCCACTGAAGCCCCCAGCTCCAGGGTGCCCTGCTCGCCCATACATGCCCTGCTGCATGTAGGCCTGGTTGGAGCCCCCTTTGGCTGAGAACTGTTGCTGTTGGCCAGGGAACTGAGGCGAGTTGATCCCCGGGTTGCTGGCTGACATGCCAGACCCTATTCCATTGCCTCCAGGGTTCATGGGGTTGTTGCTGTTGGCCATGGGGTTTCCCAATACCTGATTCAAAAACAACAAGATTACAAATCCTTCAGCTGTCAATATTACTATAGTGCAGCAGAGATGCTCAAAGCGAGCATTTAATACATCGGTACAACTCGCTTTTTTGTCTCACCTGACTTTGTGATGTATTGGTAACTCCCCACACAGTCGTGACCACTGACAACGAGCCTGGGGCCTGGTTGGTATTTTGTTGCCACGGAACAGAGTCGTATGGAAAGGACCCATCACTGAAAATTGAACAATAACATCACATCAGCCAGCTGATGAACTCCCCATAGTGTATCTGAGATCAGAAAGTTCATGTCCCGGTTCTGTACAGTGGGGTCTAAGGCACTAAAGGGCCACTACAAGGAGGTTTGCTGACTTGTGGAAGAATTCTCCACTGAATGGAGGACATTGTTTTGCATAGAACCAAAGCTGTAGGATTCGCTAGGGAGATTTTCCCTGGCAACCAATCACAGCTCAGGCCTGGGCCCAGAGCACAGAATGTTCTATTAAACATAACTTCATTGAGCCAGCGTTTCTCTGCTTAGACACCCCAGAGGCCCTTTCTCTGGCACTCTTATCAGCAAACAACTATATATGCCAGAATCCTTTAGTAACTAATACAGAGCAAAGTTTAAGTAGAAATAAAGCATCATGAATTTTTTGTGTCATGAGACTGTTAGATGACATTGATATTGTGTGGTGAGTTAATGTTTACACAGCATGTTTGATTTTTGTTGTCTTGGAAATGACTGGGTGCACGCAGTGTATGGTAACAGTGGGGGCCAAGTAAATGGGCAGTCTTTAAGCAAGTGTACTGTGTTTAAGAGTACAGCTAATTTTTCAAAAGAGTATATCATACTGTAAGAAGGCTTTTAATGTTGCCCTACAGGCCACATGTATAGAGCAACAGCTGTCACAGTGCTTGGAGCAGATCCAGTGAAAAACAGGCTAGCCGTCTGCAGGGCTTTTGTCTCGTCATTGCGTACTGACCTGTGGGAGAGCGAAGGCTTCATGGAGTTCATGGGCGGCTGCATGGGTACTTTGCCCTGGGGCTCGCTCTGCCGATTCTTCTGGTGCCGTAGCAGGAGCAGCCGACCCAGCTCCTCGCACCAGGATGACAGCAGGGCTAGAGAGAGAGAGAGAGAGAGAGAGAGAGAGAGGGAGAAGAAAGAAAGAAAGAAAGAAAGAAAGAAAGAAAGAAAGAAAGAAAGAAAGAAAGAAAGAAAGAAAGAAAGAAAAAGGTACATGAATCTATAGAACCAGATCTTAACAATTTAGTTGGTAAGCAACCTGATCTTACTTTGTCCTTTATCCATAATAATCTATTCTTAGAACCTTTAACAAATCAGTTTAAACGCAATTTAGTAATGCATCTGCACCTTGTTTTATTGTTCCCTGACATTATCCTTTCTCCTATCTCCTTTGCCAGTTTTTAGCCATGACCACTGGAGGGCACTGCAGTCTTGTGATGTTACCAGCACTTAGGGCCATGTCAGCATGCTTCACTCAGGATCATATGCTTTTCATCTGCAGTGCATAGTAAGCAGTGATCTTGCTACAAAACACTGCTCTTCCCTTCTCATGGTGGGAGGATGAAAAGGCAGAGAGAGAGAGAGAGAGAGAGAGAGAGAAAGGGAGGGAGGGGAGATGAGAATTGGAGCTGAAGATGGTGAATTACACTAGCGACGAGGTATAGCAGCACTTCACTGCTTTGGGCGAGGCGGGGCACGAACCTTTCGTCTCAGTGATGGGAGTGGATTTGGAATGGCAGGTGCTGGCATGAAGCCAAATCTACCAATGCTGCAATGACTACTGTAGCCACCCTACACCACCACCAAAGCTCAGACTCAACCAATGGCTTTAAGTGCTCCTCTAGTGCTCTAGAGTGATCTCTGGACCCTCTCTGAATGCTCACTCAGACACACACACACACACACACACACACACACACACACCTGTGTGCAGTGACAAAGAAGGGAATGAGAAAATGTAGACACATGACTTGCACAATACTGATGGAATATGAACAGAAGCCGTGAACTGCCTCAGTGTTGCGGTCTTACTCCACCATCAAACAGATTCTGCAAAGGGACAAGATCAAATATTCCCTTTAATTCAAAATGAGTTCATCCTCTGGAACAATACCTCTCTTTCTTCACTGAGGCTCCTCCACAGAGACGACAGATAGAGAATAAAAAATGCCCAGTGTGCTTATTTCAACACAGGGGGTGGTGTTAAAGAGTCTTTTTCTCCTTGTCTGGGGAGACCACAGCTCTAGCAGCTCTCTCTCTCTCTCTCTCTCTCTCTCTCTCTCTCTCTCTCTCTCTCTCTCTCTCTCTCTCTCTCTCTC
>JBBIGC010000145.1:16837951-16850382 GCA_037576955.1 Lepidarchus adonis
TCTCTCTCTCTCTCTCTCTCTCTCTCTCTCTCTCTCTCTCTCTCTCTCTCTCTCCCTCCCTCTCTCTCTCTCTCTCTGGCACACACAGACAGACGTCTGCCTTGGCTCTTTCCTCCTTGTATCGATCAGCCAGTAATGACTAATAAGACTGCTCAGCTGTCTCCAGTGCCCTTAATGCTAGGGGAATGTAAACGAGCAAATTCGAGTCTGACAGACAGAGATGATCACGCACACAGAGCACATTTTCACCTCCATCTCAGCTTTATGTCACCCACTGCTTTCCATCTGACCTTCCTGTAGTCAGTACATTAGTACTGTGATATATCTAGAAAATGTTTTATATATGTATATACATATGTTATATAAGCAATTATTAGAGTCAATTATTTTTTATATTATTGCATGAATTCTTTTCATTAAGCTTTTCTTTATGCAGTTAAAATAACATTAAAATTATAATGATAAAAATTATAATACATTAAAAATAATTAGATGTATAATAATATGTATAAATGCTTTATACCAGCAAACAAGCAAAACGCAGTCATAACTCCATTATATCTGTTAAAAAGGCTTCTTTGTTTTTCATCTCACATGATCTCTTTTTCATCTTGCTTAACTATCAAAATACTCTATTACAGTATCAGGATGTTTGAGAGTCGATTCTTGTTCTAACTTCCAGTGGGTTTTTTTCAGCCTCTCGTTTTAACCTGAAATTAACATCATGTAGGCTACATGATCATACAAAACACATTTAGCAAATTTTTTGTACTTTCTATTAGACAAAGTTGCAATGTATATGCTTATGATTTTTTTTTAATTCACACAAAAGTCAGCTGCTTATCAAAATAACAACAATCAAATAAATAAAAAATAATGTGTAGAAAATGGAGATGAATGGCTATTTATGTCAGGATCTAGACAGAAAGTAGATGCGAGGATGTAAAGTTTATTGTTTATTTAATGTGAAACAAATGTGAAAACAGATTCATAAGCTAAACAGCCACTTGCTTGACATGGAAATGAATATGACAAAATAACACCAAGATAAGACAAACCCAGACAACACTGAACATAACACAAGAGCTTAAATACAGGACTAGATACAAAACACACTAGGTGGGCATGGACATACTGTACATAAACCACAGCTGTGGCATACAGGGTGGAGCTAAGGAACACATGGTCACAAACAGATGTAAACAAAACATGATCACATGGCTAAATAAAGAGACAGAGAAAGCATAAGAAATAAAAGGAATGGAGGGCTGTATCACAGGCCTGTCCTGATAATTTAGTACAGCGAGTCACTACGGTACTCTGGTACAGGTGGAGCTGCAGCACTCATTTACACCCATTTACAATCCTTCAAATTAAATACTTCTTGAAACAAACAGTTTGGTCAAAGTAAAAAATAAATAAATGGGTGATTACCAAGCAAAATGTATATCCAATTTTTGCATCCCTATTATGTATATAATGTTATGATTACTAGACTAATAATCAATTATAAATGTATTGACAATTTAGCTTACTGATTACATTGCAATTTGACTGATAAAGGGTGTCCTTATAAAATTATGTTCAGCTGCCTGAACACTCTGTCAGGAAAAAAAAATCGAAAAATGGCACCAGCACAATCTCAATATTGTATTGTGTATTAAATTACAGATTTCTATGGCTGCCCTAACTGAAGAGATTACTAATCAGCAAGTATTAGTCAAATATTAGTTAATTATTGCACACTATTAATTAATCACACATAAGTTATGTATTTTTGAGGCATCCGAAAATTGTTTGAGTTTCAGTGCTAAGCAATAATGTTATACAGGGGATCCTTGTGTTACATCGCACTCGACATATGGCGATTTGTGGTTTACTGCTGTGTATGTGATCCATGTGTTTATTTTATCCACGCTCTCGCAGCTAACGAACAACATATTACCCACCTGTTTTCCTACACCAGACACTACATAGGCCACAATGCATTGCTCCCCATGAAACAAAATATCCCACAACAAACACCTACGAGAGAGACTTGTGTTAGTTACATGTGTGTATTCATGTTTAATAAAGAAATTGATGCCACATTGAGAAAGGTTGTCTTTTGGTATTGGCCCCAATATAAGGCACACCTGTACACAAAGGGACCCTTGCCTCAATGTGCAAAGTGACGTGACCGGGGTATGCATTTCTCCATCTATACCTCACCATACTTGGGTTCATGTTAGCGCTGTAGCCTAGAACACGGTCAGTCTTGCTAATTCAATAGGTCACTACAGCTGCTGCTACTGGATGGGTGACACTAACGATGGACCAATCACTGATGCAGCCTCAGTCTGGTTGGTATATAGACCAATAAACACAGGAAACCCAGCTGTTTGACAGATGGCTGTTTGGTTAGTCCTGTCCACACTCCACCTCTGCTAGTATGACCAGCATCGATCCTTAGATTGCATACAAATTTGTGAAATAGACCCAAATTTGCATCTGTTGTGACAATAACTGGACAAAGACGCAGCAGGATATCGCTCATGTTTTTTACTGCACGATTTCATCAGCCAACCACCAGGTTGGTGACATTCTCTCAGCCAAAAGCTAAAATGCGGAACCTCTCAAGTGAGTAAAAACTTTTGTGTTTGGAAAAGCATGCTGTGCTTGAAGCGCTGAGCACTGGAAATTTGGTTTTCATTTGCTAGATTGCAAAATATGACCATTGCTGATGCTGTTATGTGAAAACAGCAAACAGTTTGGAGCTCAACTATGATTTTAACTATTTCAGTACTCAGGCTGTCGGCTGTGTCATTTCAATGCCAGGCACAACACAGCGTAGGGCCCGGACTAATAAAGGCGAGCTAACGGGGTTTGACAGTATATGTAATGTAGTGTGTGTGTGTTGTAATTATGCTATAGCAGAACCTTCCTGGATTGTTGTTTATAGAGGCATTGTTTTAAAGTAGGTGTGTGTGTGTGTGTGTGTGTGTGTGTGTGTGTGTGTTTGGGTGTGTGTGTGTGTTTGTGTTTGTGTATGTGTGTGTGTGTGTGTGTGTGTGTGTGTGTGTGTGTCCTCAAAGCAGAGGACTTTATTTATTAAATTTATGTTTCTCATTGTTCTAATAGCAGCTGACTCTCTCCACGTTCAGACATGCAATCACAGTGAGAATGTGTACGTGTACACATATCAAAGGGCTCTGCCTGAAAGGGAGCACTGCGTACCACACGACAGGCGTGAAAGCCATCCCAGCAGGTTTGGAGTGAGAGGCTGGAATCACCCACCTACTTAAATGAGAATTATTCCACCCTGCCATTACAGGGAGCTTATCTCCCAGCTAAATCACCACCTCTGCATGCTGGCAACTGCTATTTTCTCACAAAAGACCAACTTAGAACTCATATGACAGGTTACAGCCAGCCACTGCCTGCCAATTCCCCTCTGTAGTCCCCTGCCTTGTGTGCCTCCTACACCTAACAGAGGAAGAGTACTCTTGCCTGCAATTCAGTCAATACATTCACTCAAAAACAGCCCACACTTAGGTTACCGGTAATCATCCCAACACCATCCATCAACAAAACAACACTCCCCTCTCCTATTTGAATAAGGCTCATATGTACAGTGTTAGTAAACTGAAAATCTCTATCCAGTAATTCTGCATTAACTCTCACTAAAGGGAATATAAACGGTCTAAACTATGATCTGCTGAATAGTATAGTGTTCTGCTCTGTGTCTGCTGTATAGAAGTATGCTTGTGGAGGTCCAATTTGGCAGGGATGGCAAGGTTGGCAGAGACAGTGGCAGTAGAAGGCAGAGAGAGCAGGCACAAAGCTTAGCTCTCACTGGGCCAAGCAAACACTAGCCATCCAAAGATACAGAGCCTTAACACCAAATAATACTGTAACTGCCTTTATGCACTACTGCTATACAAGTGTACTGTTCAGTAAGGCATTTAGACATGCAGTACTAAAATCAATGAACACTGTAAGGCAGAGGAAGTTAGAAGATCCAAGGCACATATTTTACATTACCCATCAATAACTGTCAATAATTACAGCTACACTTGGCATTTCATTTACACATTACACAAAGTCACAGTAATGAACAATAACACATGAACAATAACCAAAGAATTTTATAATGAAGTTCATGACAAGTTTTCACAGATACTTCATCTTGGAAGCTGAATTTTTTATAAATTTCACATTCACATACTGTTAAATGTGTTATTTTCATTCTATTGGAATAGTATAGCTAAGTATATAACTTCACTTAAGTAACATTTAAGTTGCATTTAAGTAACTCTGCATTTAAAAAGACGCAGGCTTTCCAGGTTTACATATGATCCTTTGCTACATAACACTGCTACTTAAGCTTTTTATTCCATTCTGACAGTTTTTAATGAGTGGATAAAGCATTTTAAATTCTCAATTAATGGACTTTGTCATTTTCTAAATAAACAAAAGCAAGCTGAACATGTGCCTAACCTATGGTTTACATGAATGAGTTAAATGGCTTCGGTGTTACTGTGAAGGTTAATACACTGCAGACTTATCTTACTATGAGAGGACAACAGCCTGTTGCATTCCAGACTACTGGCATTGTTAGCCACAGAAATGACCCAAAGCCTCTCGTTCTCTAGTTATTTCTCTGTGTTTGTGCTGTTCCAAGTTAAGAGGCTCTG
Organism: Lepidarchus adonis; assembly: GCA_037576955.1. Classification (NCBI taxonomy): domain Eukaryota; kingdom Metazoa; phylum Chordata; class Actinopteri; order Characiformes; family Lepidarchidae; genus Lepidarchus; species Lepidarchus adonis. The sequence continues at coordinate 16,842,628 of JBBIGC010000145.1, forward strand.
TAGCTGTATAGTGAGCTGATGGCTGTCCATCCCTCCTGCTGACCAGTGTAAATCCCTAAAACAAGCAGATCTGCAGAGGACCAGGTCACCATGGTTACATAAATCACCTCCAAATCTGCCCAAAGTATGTGTGCTTGCCTTCGCCCCACAGGCTGCTCAGCTCACCCCTGCCAGCACCCCATTTCAGCCCAGCCCAGTCCCAGCCATGGTCTCCCTGTTTTAGTGCTCTCAGTGCCTCATTATGAGCTTTTTAATTACAACGCGTCCTTTCCGTTGCTAATAAAATGGAGATGGCAACAAATGAATGGTGGTGTAATGGAGAGAGGCCAAAACGAACAAAGCTATCAAAGTCGAGGACTCCACTTGACTCCATAATCACAGTCTCCCTGTACCAGATAGCAAACTTCACCCTGGCCCAAGCACCTAGCCCACCGTGCCAAACCCAGCGCAGCGTCTTCGCTTTGCCCATTACTTATTCATTGAATGTATTATGTCCCTGCATGTGAAGAGGCAGACTGTGGGAAAGAGGATTTGGATATAAAGAGCAGTGTGAGAATTATGAAGTCTTGCTGTCTTCCTAGTTACCATCAAGCAGTCTATCACAAGACAAAGCAGGCCCACCTGCGTGCTGCCAACTTAACAACACAGAAACTCTTGCTGTCATATCAAAACCTCTTACCTTACTTTAAAAAATTAAAAGTAAAACACTTTCTTAACTCCAATGTACAGTAATGTGATGAATTTGAAGCATTTCTAATGGTACAATCACCAATAAAAGTCAACAAATACATTATTATATAATCTTTGGTTATGTCTTCGTAAAATACGAAAAGGTATAGAACAAATAAAAAAGGGTCAAAGCTGTATCAATTCACATGAAAGGTGTACTTGAAAAAAAAGGCACTTGAGAAAAAACTTTCAGCCATCTAATTCCATTTTGTCAATTGCTACACCTAATTGTACTTGCCTACTTAATGTAAATCAATATGTTATATATTCAAACTGAGCATTTCCTGAAATCCTGTACTACTGTACTCTTTCCCTCCCTCAAGTTTCTTTTACAGGGTCAGGCTCTGCTGAGGTAATGACTATCATGCTTCTCAGTATTTAATAAAAAAAAACATCAGAGAATGTCCTGCTCACTTCTCAGGCCCATATGGCCACAACATACACTGAGATTATGGCAGCCCTAAGCCATGTGTTCAGCTAACAGATTGGAATCAGAACATACATTTATTCAATGACTGCAATGTTTATGCAATGTAAGATGACAGTTTCCATTACTTTGGGGTGTTGTTTTGAGGTGTTGTAGCCACCTGTGATCAGAGTAATGATATATGAGGCTGCCGGCTTTTTTGCAGTGTGCTTAAGTTCAACAATTATCTTTTCAGTGTGTGTAATAAAACAATAGCTGTGTATACAGACTGCCTAATACACAGAACACTAGTACAAATAATCAGACACTAAGAGAATCTGGGCACCCTGCTGAAATGGTCTGTTGGGTATAAATGTGTTTTTGTATATGTGTGTAACTAAAAAAAAAGTCAGCCTGAATTCCTTTATTCTAAATTCCTCAATCTTTTAATGCAGGTCTTTCCCAGGCAATGTAAGCTGCTTAAGAGAACTCCCCAGCACCATGCTAAGAGCTGGAGATTTCGCTAAAGATTTGTATGCTCACTAATACCAGACCACATGGACAAGTACAAATCTCTTAGACGCTAGTTGGTGTGCATTTCAGAAAGTGCAGAATCAGTAGTATTTGCCATATGAATTATGAATTGTAGCCATTAAGATAGTCTCATCACATCATTACAAACTTTCTGAGTGCCAGTGGCTTATAATTTTGGAATGGTACGTGACAGAAAATATTTAAAAGGAAAACAAAAAATCAAAGTTTAAATATTTTACATGAACAAATCTTAGTCTAGTATTATAGCACCTGTTTTATAGCATTACAGTGACTGCTCATATATTATTTTTTTAAACCACTTTGCATAAAAAAAACTTTAATTGAAAAATGTGAAACTCAAAATAGTAATTTCTCTGACTGTAAGATCTCTGTGCGTTGACAGTAAAAATCTTTGGGTTTTGGTTTTAACTTGTCTCCTAAAATCTCCTAACGAAATGCAAAATTCAAAATGACAAACTCTTGCGCTGTGTGTATTTAGATGTACCACTCACACTTGTTTGAAGTTTACCATTACCATATCTGTGTTTTGTGATCTTGTTTAATGTAACCATTTTTAATGTAATACTGGGCATCCGAAATCTTGCAGTGAAATTACATTTTTGGACATTGTATAGACATTGCTTACATGAACAAATGTGTGTCATATACATATGTTGTTATCTAACAATGTATTCCCACTGCTGTGTTAATTATTTAAAATACAATACACCAAACCAATGGGCCACTAATAGGATTCACACAAAAACAGCAAACCCATTCTATAAGATATCTATACCATTTAGACTTCTGTGTGGCATGAATGCATAAACTGATAGCCTAGGGGACCTGGCTGTGTAGCTGTGATGTGGCTGAATGTGTGAGGGAGCAGCAGGACTGTGCTCCCAGCAGCCCTCTGCTATTAACTAATGACACGGTACAGGTTCTGCCTTACAAGGAAAGCCTACATACTAATTAAGGGCAGGGCTGATCCTGAGTGCAGGCTGCATGAACACCACGGGACCTATTAACCCCAGCAGAGGCCAGTGGGTCACACACTGACCTCCTCTATGGCCACTGATGTAACTGCTAAGGACAGTTCTTGCCAGCACTGTGCTAAAACACACACACACACACACACACACACACACACACACACACACACACACACACACACACACACACACAGACGTATGTTTTGGAAGGCTAAGGAATGCCCTTCAGCTACATGAGAAACACATTACTGCCTGACACACTCATTGTCCTGTTTTTGCACATTTCTCCTATTTGTTCTGTCCTATTCAGTAGTGGGCAAACAAAAATAACTGTGGTATTACAGCACTTAAATGAACAATTCAGCCACAGACATAATTTTTTTTTTCCTAATCCCAAAAAGTAGTTGACTGAGAACAAGTATGTTACAATAGAATTATATTCTCCTGCCTTCTGCTGCGACTGGTTGGAGTAAGTAGGTTATGGAGTCCAAGGTAAATTTGATTTGTGGCTTTCCTATAGTGTTAAGCTTTATGTTTGTGAAAATGACACAAGGCCATAATGAAATGAACATCAACTACAGTGGTAGTTACTGAAGTCCGAAGATGAAACTGAGGTAAATGATGAAGATTTACTTATAGAATCACCTACATGCTCTAAACAAATTAGCAACCACCTGGAATACTGCAACTGCTCAGGAAACTCTTCACCCGCCAGAAAAGGTACAGCTACACCTTTGTAACCCATTGAAACATCATAGCAACCACGAGCGATGTCAAAGCAACCATTTAGCAGTAACCATGGATACTATGACAGCCAACAGGCAACACATTAGCAAGAAATTAGCAACAACAAGACTGGATGAACACAAAAAGTCCAGTGTTATTTTTGCACCTCTGCTAGGTTTCTGTTACTTTTAGCTTAGCCATTGTTTTAGTAATGTAACTCTGCTTTTACCTGAGTGCTTGTTTAGGCTACTCTACACATCCTCTGGCTCTGAGAACAAGCTTTGCATTCATTTTGTATGACTTTAAACAGAGACACACAACACACACCAGCTCTTATCACTCAGTAGTGATCATCTTAATCCTCATGATCTGCCTCTCTCCTGCCTTAATGAGTCAGAAATAAGGAGCAGAGCCGTAAAGGAATGTCCTGGTTATGCAAGCGATTGGATCTGCGCCCAAACGAAAGTGACAGAACAGCTCAAAGGTCAGGAAGGAGACAGTGGGAAAGTGAGGAGTCAAGCTGAGAAAATGAAACACAGTGAGGAGGATAAAAACACAACACAGAGAGACAGAGGGGGAAAGAAATAGCATGAATGAATTCAGCCCTGAATGATCTCTCATAGTATGCGCACTTATACCAATGTACACACAAATCAGCCATAACATTAACACCTCTTGCCTAATATTGTATAGGCCCCTTCATGCAGCTGTAACAGCTCTGACTGTGGAGCACTTTGTGTTCTGACCCCTTTCTATCAGCATTTACATTTTGGGCAACCGGAGCACAGACAGTGAGCCTTGGGCACCAATTCGCCTGTGGACCTTCCTTGGATCATGTTTTGTAGGTACATGGGGTGCTTATTTTACGTGTTATTCAAACATACAGCAATTCATGGTTACGTTGCTGGCTGCCTTTTTTTTAACACAGTGTTTGAAACATAAAAGCTAAATTTGTGCGGAAAGTAGTTGCAGAGCGTATAGGACAAATACACTCTGCATCACGTGGTGCCATACTACGAAACAGCGTTGTGCCATTCACTCTCATTTGTGTTGCTTGTTTGGAAACTTCCAAGCGTAAGGCAGATTCTACAGTAAACATCAGGAAGTGTTTAATTTCATTATGTATGTGATCTATGTGTTTATTTTACTGACACTCTTGCCAATAACGAACTACAACTCCATTAAAACAACTCTCTTTCAACCTCTTTTCCGCCCGTATTACCCACCTGTTTTTCCGCACCAGACACTACGTAGACCACAATGCATTGCTCCCACAACAAACACCTATAAGACAGAACTGTGTTAGCTATACGTGTGCCATTCATTCATGTTTAATATTAATCATTACATTCATGATGTCCAACTTACAGTGAAATTCGTGTTATGTCGCATTTGGCAACTACTGCAAACCTGCCAATCTGGAGATGATCATTTGTCTAGACATCACAACACAAGACCCTTGTCAAAGTGGCTCAGATCCTTACTCTCATCCAATGCTCCTGCTTCCAGCATATCAAATTCGAGAACTCACTGTTCAATTGCTGCTGGTTGCCATTGTAAGGAAAGAACTTGATAATCATATAGTTATATATATCTATATTCAGGAAACAGAGGAAATTGACTATTATATTGTTATTATTATTATTATTATTACTATTTTAGGTTGCTATTTGCTTTATAGAATTAAACTTCAACATTCAAGCACGAATGTTTAGTTATTTCACCCCACAAAAGCCTCCTTGCTGTTGTCTTTGGGTTATGTAATGTTAGGTAAGGAGTTCAGGCCACTAATCTCCAGAGATTCCTTCATCCTTACAGATGTTTTGAATTCTAAATCCTTTTTTCCTGGAATGTTCAATGTTATTGAGGCTGTTGGAGGTGGTGGGCTAGGCATCCTTTACTGTAAATATTACATTACATTTTCAGGGTTAAAGCATGATGACCATAAACATATGCATATGTACAGTGAGGGGATAAGGTATTGTTCACTGATGACTACTCACAGCTGAGACCAATCTCACTGGGCATGTCTGGGATTAGATAGTAAGCGAATAGTCAGTTCTCATAATCAGAAAACACCTACAATGGGCATGTGCACATCAAAACTGGAACCATGGAAGAATACTACTTGGTCAGAAAAGTCCAATTTTCTTCTATATCAAATTGATGTAAGTGTTCAAGATGTTGACTTGGCCTCCAAATTTCCCAGACCTCAATCAAATCAAGCATCTGTGGGATGTCCTGGAATAACAAATCCAATCTGTGGTAGCTCCACCGCACCACTTATGGGCCTTAAAGGATCTCCTGCTAACCTCTGGCTGCCAGATACCACAAGACACCCTCAGAGGTCCATTGGAGTCCATTCCTCAGCAGGTCTGACCTGTTTTAGGGGCATGCAGAGGACCAACAGGAGATTAGGCAGGAGTTCATAATGTTTGGACTCCTCTGTGCATATTCACTTATAATATACACACATATGGTATTGTTTTAGGGAGCGCCTTCATTTTCACCTCACTGCTACTTATTGTGTGAAATCTTTCCAATGTCCTTGTACAACAGCATATTTATTTTAATTTTTGTAGCATTAAAATGTGGAACGGAATTTATTTTTATTACTCACTTATTATTAACAAACCCCTACAAACTCCATTTTATTGTATGTCTGTTTAATTGAAAATGTTTTCACTGATCATTTAAATATATTTTGCAAATGTAAAAAATGTAGAATATGAAATGAGGTGTTGTACATATAAATATACATATATACACATTGACCATTTTATTAGGTACGCCTGTTACCACAAATAGCTTATCAGCTAGTTATATGGCAACAACTCAATACATTTAGGCATCTAGACATGATGAAGTATCAGAATTGGGAAAAGGGGGATTTAAGTGACTGAATATGGTTTGATTGTTTGTGCCAGAAGGGCTGGTCTGAGAATTCAGAAACTAATCTACTAAGCTAATCTACTGGGTTTTCACACACAACCATCTCTACAGTTTACAGACAATGGTCAGAAAAAAAGAGAAAATATTAAGTGAGCAGCTCAAATAACCACTCATTACAAACAAAGTATATTCAGAATAGTATACTGGAATACACAACATGTCAAAGTTTGAAGCAAATGGGCTACAGCAGTGGAAGACTGCTGTAGCTGTAGGGTCAGAATTTGGCCTAAACAACATGAGAGCATGGATCCATCCTGACATTGGGTCAACAATCCAGGCTGCTGCTGCTGGTGTTTTTTAGCTACACTTTGGACCACAGCCTACCTGGGTGTTGTTGCTGACAATGTCCATCCCTTTATGACCAGACTATAACCATCTTCTGATGGCTACTTTCAGCAGGTTATTGCACCATCACAAAGCTCACACCATCTTAAAGGATGGCCTCACTGGTTTCCTGAACATGACAATGGCCTCCACAGTCACCATATCTCAATCTCTGGTGGATTTGGAGATTTGCATCATAGGTGTGCAGCTAACAAATCAGCAGCAACTGCATGATGCTGTTCTGTCAATATGATTCAAAATCCAACACCTTGTTGATTATATGGCACAAAAAATTAAGGAAGTTCTGAAGGCAATATGGAGTCCAACCTGTTACAATGTGTACCTAATAATATTTAAATTTACTTATATCCACTTTCTTCCCCTTTCTGATGCTCAGTTTAAACTTATCTTCATCACGTCTAGATTTCTAAATGCATTGAGCTGCTGCCATGTGAAAAAAACAACAGAAGACCACAGTGCAGGTGCAAAAAAGAGCAAAAGATAAGATAAGATAATATTGTCCCACAAGTGGGAAATTTCACAGCTGCCATAACAGGTGGCCACTCAAGAATGCAATAATAAATAAATAAACAAATAAATAAATAAATAAATAAATAAATAAATAAATAAATAAATAAATCGAGACACAAACCACACAATATATTTAATATTGGCATAACATACATAGTAAAGTTGTGCAAAAGTAATATCAGCAGCAAGATCTCCAGTAGTGCAGGTGCGTGTCCTAGGGACCAGGAGAAGGTGGGAGTTGGTGGAATGGAGAGTACGTGAGTAGTTGTGGTGGATAATGAGTTCTTTCAAATATGATGGGGCATTATCATGCAGGCTTTGAAAGGTAAGCAGAGAGATTTTGTAGGTGATCCGGAAACAAATAGAAAACCAATGAAGTGAACGGAGCACAGGGGTGATGTGTTCGTGTTTTCTCACTTTCATCAGGAAGCGCTTCACAGTTCTGCACATATTGCAGTATTTGTATGTGTAGTGTATGAACCTTTATTCTTTAGCGTAGTTAAATGTCCTCCCCTCTAGTAGTAAGTAAGGTGCCCTGCCTGAGCGCAGTGATACTTGTTA
>JBBIGC010000145.1:16892623-16910082 GCA_037576955.1 Lepidarchus adonis
GCATGCTGCTTTAACAGGCTGGTGAATGGATTCATTTCATCTAATGTGGTTTGGTCTGCAGCAGAGCCACTCACCCTGAGCAAGAGGCTCCCCACTGCAGTCATGTGTTTTCATACAAGCCAATCAACACAGCCGCACCAGCCTGGCAATTTTCCCTCCCTCCCTCTCTCCATCTCGCCCTTCCTCTCATGCTCTCTATTTATTCCTTTCACTCACCCCACCTTCTCCTTACTTTCAGACTGACCCCCCCCCCCCTTTTTTTTTCCTCCTCTACCTCTCTCTGCCCCCCTCCTCCAGTTTCTCCCGCCTTTCTTTTTCACTCTTTCCATCTGCCTACGGCTCTCTATTTCACACTGTCCAGCAGGCATTGACTGACTTTTCTGTGCTTTTCCTTTTCTCCAGCTTTACCTGGTTACAGCCTCCCTGCTTCATTCCTCTCTATTGATCACACTGAACACCAGCATGAAGAAAGTGATAGATGTACAATGTCAGAAAAAGGTTACTGCATAAGTACATTTATGTTCACTAAGGTACACGTAAGGTATAAATGATGTAAATGCAGCCTTAAAGCTATAACAGTGGTCTTAAGTTTAAAATGCATGGCTTTAATGAGTTTTAAAAGTAATAACAAAAGTACAAGACTTAAAATTATATAATTGCAGCAGTATATTGTATACTTATTTTCACTTAGTAAAGATAGTAACCTTCAACCTTCCTTTCTGACAGTATAGGAAATGTTATCTCTTGTCTTTGGTCTGAACAAATATGCAGGATAAAAGTGTTTTTAAAAATGTATGTGCCATATCAAAACCACTGCACATCTAACTCTATCATTATCATTGTCAGTAATAATACTAGCCACCACCATGCAATATCTGTCAGTAGCAACATCACTTCTGCTATTTTTGCTGCAGACCACCTCTTCCCCGGAGAGACTGATAAAGTTGGATATTATGCAGTCAGCTCCGAGCAAATGCTTAATCCTGGCCAATGCTCCGTAAGGCAAGGAGAGAGAGAGCTACTGCTGGGCCTGAGATGAGGCAACAGGAGGCCACAGAGCAGCGGTAAGGCTGAATATAAAGGAGAAAAGCACTGACAGAGAAAAAAACACAGACTAACAAGAAAGAACTTGGGGCCAAACCTGGTTGTATGCCTGCAGAAATGCATTACGTTTCAGAGCTAAAATATCTGACCCACCTGCTCTGACATGACTCCCGTACCAGTGTCTGAAATTACTTCATGAAGTGGTTATCAACCCTCAGATGATGACCACCAACACTCCTCCTGGAGATCTACTTTCCTGCATGGTTCTCTTCCATTCTGCATCTTACACACCACACATTCAACAGTAATCCATTCAATCCTGCCAAGTAAATTCTTCCATGCTTCAAGCTCTGTACCTGATACACTCTTACCAGCGCATAATTACCATTGCACTACCATGTCACTGTGGCGCTGCTACGTTGGGAATGGTCCAACACCCATATAATGTGTGGTCAAAGGCAATTCTGCCATTAAACCAGTGATATGTGGATTTGGTGCTTGGATGGATGAACCATCAAATAGGCTGCATTCTGTTATTGTACACATAAGTAAATGGATATACAGTCAAACCCTGTTAACTCACCATCCGTTATCTCGCCAACTCTGCCTCTCGCCATGAAAGGCTGCAGGACAGATTTCCTTCCATGTAGATTCAAGATTCAAGACTGGATGCTTATTTGTATTTACCCTTGGTAGTTAAGACAGCTCACTAACCCTGCCTCTCACCAAATTTAGAGACCTGACCAATAGGGGAGAGCTAACAAAGTTTGACTGTATAGAGAAACTACAAGGTAGATGGACTTATTAATTAATAGATTTTACACCAAATATGCATATACTCACTGTACTTACTGTGTAAATGCTCGTGCACCAGCTTTATACACTAAATTAGAGAAATCGACAGTGTGACTACAGAACTGGCGAGCCGCTGTTTTAGAGCAATAGTTTCAACAGGTTCAGGTCAGTGGCAATATACACTGATCAGCCATAACATTAACAACATCTGCCTCATTTTGTGTAGGTTCCCCTCATTTAGCCGAAACAGCTGACTTTATCTCATAGCCAGCATGAACACTTTCTACAGGAGCTCCTTTTTTGTGACTGGATCATGTGGGCTTGCCTTCCCCACACAAATCAGTAAGCCTTGATTGCCCATGACCCTGTAACCAATTCAACAGTTGTGCTTCCTTGGATCACCTTTGATACCAACAACTGCAGCCCTGCAACACTCCATGAAGCCTGCTGTTTTAGAGACACTCTGCCTCATGTAGTCATCACAATAAAATCCTTGTCAAAGTATTTCAGATCCTTAAGCTTGCCCATTTCTCCCCCCTACCAGCACATCAGTTTTAAGAGCTGACTGTTCACTTGCTGCATAATATATGCCACATCCCTGAAAGGTACAATTGTAATGAAATAACTTGACAAGTCAATGTTATTCTCTTCATGTTTCAGTGAAGTTAATGTTATCGCGGAACTGTATAGACACTAGAGTTGTTTTATTTTAGTTTCATATCACACGTTTAATGGAAGTCTACCCCAATTGTTTGAAATGCTGATCAGCCTAACTGTTGCAAAGACGAATGAAAAAAGTGTCAGTGCATGCTGCACACCACTGACCTGAAACTGCTGTTACGAAACTGCTGTTTACACAGGATTTGCACAGCAGTCATTTGCTGACACTGCTTTGACACATGTCAAGTTTGCCTGATAGTTGAGCAAAATGACAAGATTTGTTGCAGTGTTGCACAACAAACAGCAAGTACACATTTGTGTTGCGTGTGTTATGCTTGCTGGTGTGCTGTGTAGTGTTTACAATGTCCACTGTGTTTTGGGTGATTTAGCCATAAAATATAAATAACTTTAAAAGCTGTAAAGTGTAAAGACATCGATTGTTCTTTCGAGTCGTCATTAGTGTGAATTGTTGCGTTATGAGGTAGAATATGTTGGAATGTCCATTGTTAAACATTCCACATCTCATGGGTGTGCTGGTACACTTCAAGGTGACACACCTGTGTGAGGCTATGGACAGAAGAGTATAAGCTAGGATTTTCTCATAAACCTAAATACAGATTCCAAATTTATATATATATATTTATAATAAAAAAAAAACTAGACTAAGAAGCCAGGCCTTTATGCAGTACATTTTTACACTATCGTAGAGACACAGTGACCTTAGTGTGTATGACCTTGCCCCTAGTTGAAGCAGAGAGGCAGCGATGAAAAGCACATCACTAACAGAGGGCCGGCCAGGCCGCCCTGAAAATAATGTCAAGCCAGCGTTTCCTGTGCGCTTACAGCCAAATGGTTCCTGGCCCCATGCTGCTGTAGAGGGGGGGGGGAGGGGGGGGCAGAGCTCAGATAATATCCACTTTAATTTCTCACCTGAGGCGAAGTGCTGTGGATAGAGAGCGCTGCCGCCAGCAGCCCACGGCGCAGTGGCCATTTTTCATCAGCTCCCTGCACCTTGCACACATGCTGTAACCTCTGCGCCTTCTCTGCAGTAGGGCTGCAATGTTTAGTTCATCTTGTCTTATATGTAAACTGTGAACAAGCCGACGTGTTGTTTGCTTAATAAACAAAAACGTATCACTCTACAGTGCTGTATGTGATTAAAATACACTGAATGCAACAGAATGGACAATACATTGTTTTTTTGAATGATGCGGACAATGTTAAAGGTCACAATGAGAGGAAAACAAATAAAATAATGGTTCCATAAGTTACTAATCAGATTAGTCAATAAATGAACAGACTGAAAAAACAACTGCTAGATCTACTCTGTTTCAGTTTGCAGGAGTGAAGGTCAGGACCATAGTCAGGATAGTTGATTCTGCACCAGTAGCTACAGGTGGAGTTGCTTCCAGATCCTTCCAGCTGAGCTTAGATGAACTGAATAGTGTTGCAGTGGAAACATGTACGGCATCGCTCTTTAAAGCAAATTAATTAGCCAATAAACGGAGTGATTAAAAAGTAAATGAGCTCTTTTATATGGGGACTGTTCCTGTGGTCTAAGGCCATGCACTTCCCAAAATTGGACGCCCAGTGCTGAAAATTGAGAGCAGCTGTTTAACAATTTGATATTTGAGAGTATTTGGCAGCTATAAATATTGAACAGCAGCATGGTGCCAGAGGTCCCTACAATGGCAGGTATGTGCAACCAGATACCCCAGGGACAATCCCCTTCATTCCATGAATGTGCTGAGGGAAAGGGCCATGGGCACACTGGGGCCTCAGTGATTCACTGTGTTTGGTGAGGTTGGGCTGTGAAAAACTCCAGCCAGCTCAGTTGAGAGCTCAGCAGCTCAGAGCAGCACTCAGCCTGCTTGACCTGACACAACCACAAATCACTGAGTGTGTAAGTCACAATTTAACCCCTCATCCTTTCACCATTCCAGCCAGAATTGGGCAGAAATACTGGGAAAGTGAGTGAGAAAGTAACTATGCATGTCTGCAAGATGTGTACTGTTTATATTTATGTGAATGTGCCTGTGGTCTAAAATGTTATATATAAAATATATTTTCCATATATTTCTATATCAATAATTACCAAATATTACACATGAACTCCTAAAAACAAAAGCCTTATTCCATGTTCAGTATTAAGACAAATTAACCAATCCCACATTGCATAGGCCACAAAGGATTTATTTGTGGGTGCATGTGTATTTTATTGTCTAACTGACTTTCATAGGTGGCTAATTCACATAGCATGGTAGTTAAACTAGCTTGTAAGTAAAAAATAACATGTTAGCAAAGTGTTTAGTAGCTGTTTAAAATTCAGTAACGACTGAGAAACAAAACTGAATGTTTTAGTAATTAATGATAAAACGTATGGCATCAATCCTGAGCAAAAGTGCTAATACCACCAAGACTCAAAGACTCAAAATACAAAAAAGCATATACAGCATTCCAACCTGTCTCTTCTCAAGACACTTTTGTCTCCTCCTCAGATTATTTCATTTGTCAGACATTGCTGGCTGCCTGGTCTGAATGGACCAACATAAATTAAGTAGGAGTTGTTCCCATCCTGCAGTGGCTCTGCGCAGAAATGTAAGTTTGTACAGCTCTCAAAGACTGGGACAGTTGGCCATGCTATGCTACACCATTTTAGCCTGCATCAACAACAGAAACAAAATTCAGATCAATTGTGAAATGTTCAAGTCTTACTTTTCACTTTCACTTCCCCTGATGTGAAAAACGCTGTCTAGTCTGTGGTTATCGATGTGTATTTGGAAAAAAATCAGGTCACAGAGAGGCTCATGACCACCAGTGAATCTCTCATGTGCTGTTCCAAACTAAAAATAGAGCCTAATGCACATCACATCCAGGCAACCACTAAATAGCTCTCAGAGCATGAAAAAGCCTCCAGAAAGGTTGAAACATTCCAGCAGTCAAGGGAGGTATTGTACACAGTACGCATCCGAATGCCTCAAATTCAGCTATGCCACAAACAAAGAGCTTTGTTATGCTTGCATATCAATTCACCTTAATTAAAGGAGAAACAGACTTTTAGAACAGGTTTTAAAACTTGATGATGTAAGCATATTTTACCAAAACACTACGTTATTAGTTAAGAGGCAGCAGACCAAATGCCTGTCCAGCAGAAAATGTGGTTCTACTTTCATAAAGATGCCAAAATCTTAAGACTTCTAATTTAAGATGACAGCAGAGAGGAGGAATTTCAGGCCAGGCCTTTTGGAAAAGCCATAATTTACATTCTTGCAAAAGTCTGTAAAAACTAGTGGTTGTATTTCAGGCAGATTGAAGAAGGCTGCATCTTTATCTAGGAGCAGAGAGGAGTGCCTCGCAGGCAAGACAGCTCTAAGTGAGGAGGTGGGCCAGACAGGGAGCAGTAAACCAAACCTGGCAGGCACAGCTCCAGCTGAAGAGCATCAATGCACTCACAGAAGCCACTACTGCTGAATAGGTAAGCTGAGAAATTCCATGGCCTTCTGTTTCAGGCTCGGCCTAAAAGTGCTGAAACATCAGCTCCTATGGGTTGGCACACTGGGCATGAAGCTTGATCCCTCCTACACTGAAGAAACAGCCCAGTTCACACTGCTGCCAGAATGGCTGTGCTTGAGATTTGTCAATATATTGTGAATAAACTTGAGAAAACCAGCAAACCAGAGCACAGCTTTTGTCCAGAACATCTAACGTAGGAAAGAAACTGCATTTAAAAAAGTTACAGCTTTTTTACAGGCAGCAAAACTCAGCAAACCTATAAAACTTTAAATCATCTCATCTTGAAAATAAAAGTGCCAGAAAGGTCTTTGTGATGCCATATATAATCTTTCACTGCCTGTTTCTATAAAGCATGTTTTAAATAAGCAAATTTTGACTGAAATTTTTTTTTAAAAAAATGTCTATGTACTACAATGGAGTTTAGAAGGTATAAAGATCCAGGTTCACATTTAATTAGGGCTGCACAACATATCATCAGAACATGGCAATACTGATATAGCAGAATTCCACAATATGCAAATGAGCCACAATATGTTGTAGGCTAAATAAGTAGATATACTGTAAATAAATGTGACATCACAAAACCTGTTATCCTGTTTTTAATGTTTAGTTTCAGTATATGGAAACATACTTCAAATCTTTATAAATAGAGTGATGCAATGTTAATATATTGAAAATAATGTAATATATTGAAGAAAAAAACAATTAAAATATGTAGAGATGTACCTGCAATAGTGATATTTTGTCCATATTGGGCATCCCTGTACTCAATAACCTCATGCCTCTTGGTTTCTATAGCAAGTATATATATTTTCCATAATCAAATCACTAATCAAGTGTCTGTTTCACTCTTTCAAATGTTTGGATATAAATCTGAACACGGCTGTTAGTGTTTGATTAGCAGCTACTGATTATTTTATAATAGAAGTTCAGTTTCTCTTTATAGCTTCCCTTATTACACAAGCAGCCAGTCTGTTATATCTGTCCAGCTGTTCTGAGTCATACGTGCTTGTATCATGATACATATTGTATTGTGAAGTTGCTGCTGATACCCAGCTCTTGCTGCCAGGCACACTGCACATGCAGTACATGCTACACCAGAATGCAGATATCACGTGTATGTAGTTATTCACTCGGAATTAACACATGATCACTCGTGGCCTCCAGACAGATGCAAAGTACAAATGAGAGTATGTATGTACTGCATACAAAGATGACACAAGAGATATGAAAAAAGAGATGAAAGCAGAAAAGGAAGGGGAACATGTGCAAGCACATACACGTTCAAACATACACCCACACTGTTTTTTTTTTACAATCAGAAGCTACCAATTTCCCCTTGAGGAGCTGTGTGTGGCGACCTCATGTGTGGCAGCTCCTGCGGTTCCTGAGTTTCTTCTGTTTTATGGGACAAATCTAATTAGTGAGAAAACTCAGACTAAATGAAAGGAAAACAATTAGAGGCAAAAGATAGGATCCGTGAATAGAAGCTGTCAATGGGGTGCTATTCTGTCACTCATGGTCTCCATTTTCAAGCCCCAAAAACAACGAGCCTGATTAACCCAGCTTACAGCAAATAACACACTCTGATAATTAAAAGGATTCATCAATAACCAAGTAGGCGCCTCCCAGCCCCGTATTACAGCAAGTCCTAGGTGCTCGCTTCAGTATGACTGGAGGTGAGGGGGGCTCTGTCTCACTTCTACTGCTCGTCAGCCCTCGCACTGGCCAGAGAGCTAATGAGATTAGTCCGTAATGGACTGAGAGTAAACTCACACTTAACACAAGCCCGGCCGGCCAGGCCCAGGCTAGAGAGGAGCTCCGGCTGGCTGTTGTCTGCTGTTGCTGCTTGTGGAGGGCTGGCGTTCATAGGCCTTTGCAAGTTCCATGCTTGGGTGCAGAGGGTGCCAGTGGGCTAAGACAGGCAAGGCCAGGCCTTACACACAGTCACGACTCTGTGTTCACACTGAGTCTCTTTCACACAGACTCTCACCTCTTGGACTTCGCATGAGTATTACTAAACATTTGTCAGTGCTGAGTACACACAAAGCACAGCCTGTTTATATTTATTGTTAATAATTTCATTATTAACCCTGAAAAGCCAGTTATCTCCTGAAATAATACAATTTCTCATGATTCTCAATCTTAGCTAACAGGAAATAAAAATTGACAATTCAAATCCAAAGGTTGCACTATATACTTTGCAATATAAACACCAATATTAAAACCCTTTGAAACTCTCTAAAACCTGAATCTTTAAACATAGCTATGTTTAGTTGAAGCGTTTCAGTTAGGAGAAGGTCATTATGCTCAAACACTACCCCTACTACCCACAGGATGAATACAATTATGACATGACATAAGGCAATGTAAATGTGTGCTGTCTGGAGCTAGGTTTGTTACAGAACGGGCTCAAATTCATTATTTCTGTGATCTGATGCAGTGATTTCATCTCTATTATAAACTTTAAATCAATACATTTTGCTATGATGTCAATAATTTGGCTGGGAAACAATTGCCACTTTCTAAAAATTTAATTTATCAAACACAAGTTCAAGCTCAAAGCTGTTGAACTTTACTTCAATGTAAAAGTAGTAAGTGTTTGTAATGAACTGTGTAACTACCTAATTCCATTTTCATTTATTCAAACATTTACAAATCTAAATGAGAAAAATAATTAGCAGATTCTAATTACTACAAAGAAAATATGAAACATGACACACACATGCACGCACGCATGGACGCACTCGTGCACACACACACACACGCACACGCACACGCACACGCACACACACACACACACACACACACACTGAACTAATTGAACAAACCAGCTTTGTGACATGCTGCATTATTGTGCTGGAAGTAGCCATCAGAAGACGGTACACTGTGCACACAAGGGATCGACAGGGTCAGCAACAGTACTCGGTACCAACTGAGCATCATTTAAGCGCCAAAGTCTACCTAAGAGGCCCAAAGTCTGCCAAGAAAATGTCCCCCACATCATTACACCCCTACCACCAGCCTGAACTCTTAACACAATGCAGGATGGATCCATGCTTTCATGTTGTTCATGCCAAATTCTAAAACTACAGCTGAAATTGAGACCCATCAGACCAGGCAACATTTTTCCAATCCTCTATTGTCTGATTTTGGTGAGCCTGTGCAAACTGTAACCTCAGTTTCCTGTTCTTAGCTGATAATAGTGGCATTCGGTGTGGTCTCCTGCTGCTATAGTCCATCTGCTTAAAGGTTTGACGTGTTGTGTGTTCACAGATGGTGCTCTGCATACCTTAAGCTACTGTTGCTTTTCTATCATCTCGAAGTAGCGTTGTAGTAGTGCTTATAATGGTGCAATGGTGCTAAAATGACCCCGCCTTTTCATTTCATCAGAGGTACAAGCACAGTTTCTTTGTTTAACGGGATATTAGCAGGTCATACACACGGAAGCTCGGCCGTTACTCTGGTGCAACCTGGTCCATGAAATGGCCATGGGAAGGCGAGGTGCTGCTTTCATCAATGCCGTCACAGCAGAACGGGAGATGTGTGCACCAAGGGTGGTGGCCAAGTGTCAGGCTATCACAGAGTGAATCAGCGTAGGCCTGAGCATGCGGACGCATGTGAGGCGGCCTGGAATCAATCCGGCCGACTGCCACTCAGCCCCTGTGGATTAAGATTTAAATTGGAGCCCATCTACGCTGTCACTAAAATGGATATTGTATCCTTCATGCAGGAAGTGGGGAATTACTCCCCCTCCCCCCTTTTACACTCGCTGCTCTTGACAGATAAGTGGTGCAAGCAAACCTGCGTGTTGCAGACATCGCTGCTCCAAACCCAGCGGCCGCCTTCTTCTAGGCAAGGGCAAATACAGCCGGCTACGTCTGGCTGTGTGAGTGACACGCCACTACTTACGAAACCACTTGCATGCTGTGAACCCAGCTCAAATATAAACACCCAAAGGCAGCTCCTACCCAAATAAACAAAAAAAACAGAAAATCATGAAATGACACCATCATCTTATGTCAGTCAACGCTATGTCATATTTTACAGCATTTCCAAATAAAAACATGATGCCATAAAATACAAAAAAGATTACATGAGAGTGAGAAACTAAAGCTGTAAGTGGTGTGAATGGTTTGTGAGATTTAACCCATGTTTAAAAGAACATGCAGGTTGAGCTATTTATGGTTTAGGATTTTGAGACAAAATTCACATCATCGATGAAGTGATATTGATGCTCATTTTAGAACCAGTAGACCTCCCACCTTCAGCACCATCATACAACTCACAGTACTTAGTCCCGCACTCTCCTCAGCTGTAGGATGGAATGGCTGGTGTAACTGAAAGGTCAGCGGTGTGTAATTTGTTTTTTAGCCACACAGACAGGCTCACAACAGACACGGGCAGGTAAACCAATTACGGCATGACATGAATCACCATGACGAAGAGCCACAGTGCACAGGCACTGTGGCCATTAGAGGCCATGCTACTGTCCTCTTGCTCCTGCCCCTGACACCCAGACTAACTCCCTGAGCCTCTCTCATTAGCTAACTTAGAAGATCATTTACCCAAAGAGTCCAGCAGCCACTGCACCAAATGGCTTCTGTTTACTAACTAACACTATTTTGACAAATCAGAAGGTCACCCACAGACCCCGTATTTGTGACTGTGACTGTTTAAACAGTAATGACAATAATTTCAGCAAGTCACTGCATTTATTACTCTGTGGTTTGCAAATAAACGAGCAGTAGCCCAGACAGGCCATGTCCTCGGCTTAATGACACAAACGGTTCCGCTGCTTCGCATAAGCCATTAGGCCCTGCTAGCAGAGGTACAGCTCTAGTGAGTGCTCAAAGAGAACATCCTCTCAGTCCCTCCACGAAGGAAGCGAGATGAGAGACAACACAGATAGGATTTGGTGGCTTTTGTAAGACAGTTTGTGATATGAGCGGACTTCATTTTCCTCAATAAATGTTTTATTAAGCTCTGCAGCAGGGCAGGCTTTTTTTGTGTCTGGTCTCCGGCACCACCTTGTGAAAACAACAGCTTTCTTGGCATTCATTATCAATCCTCCAGAGGAAAACTGCAGCTATGTCTGGCAGCCACAGCTTTATGGATGCAAGCAATTTCAGCCATGTTTTTTGTTTCCCACAAAGCAGCATGTCCTCCTCTCTGCTTTTAATCAAATCAGCTCCCTCATCTACCTACAGTAACAACGGCTTACACACACAGAGACACACACAAACACACAGCTACCGTTTGACTTGCAGCTAGCCTTTGGGCAGAGCGGAGCAGAGCTCCTAAGTGTCCATGTTAAATACACCACCTTGTTCCACTCCCCCACTCTCCTCTACCCTGAAATTAATTATACGAGTGAGCAGCACTTTTACACTCTCTAACTGGCCTTTTCTGCCGTCTGGCTCACGAGGCACTTTTGCTCATCCACTGTACTCCATTCACTGGCCCTAAAGCAGCCCTCGGCCTCTGCTGGCTGTTACTATGGCAACAGTGTTCTTTCAGCACTTGCAAAATAATGAAGACAATGTGTTTTCCATTTAGATTAGTTTTTGGCGCGGCGCAGATACAGAGTGTCCATCTTAGCACCTCTTTCATGGCTGATACAATGCAATAAAAATGGCTCTCCCAGCCTCAAATACAGGTTAAGGTTTGCTATCAGGCAGATGGTTGGCAAGAGAAGCCAGTGTTTTACGGGGACTTTTTCTCCGGCTGCAGAAAAGTTTAATTACGAACCTAGCAGAAGGAGAAGCCGGCCTATTGTGAATGGAAAGGAACAAAGGAAATGGAAACATCTTTAACACCTTAGGACTGACTTCTGAAAATGTTCTTTTTGTGCCCACATGGGAGACTGCTAGTGGAGAATGACAGTTGGGGAAAAAAAAGATAATTTCATGAATTATGTAACATGATATATTTTGCCTTATAGACAAAGTACAACTGACTGGATAAATTACTCAAAATAT
Source organism: Lepidarchus adonis (assembly GCA_037576955.1). Lineage (NCBI taxonomy): Eukaryota > Metazoa > Chordata > Actinopteri > Characiformes > Lepidarchidae > Lepidarchus > Lepidarchus adonis. Next base: position 16,904,617 of record JBBIGC010000145.1, read on the forward strand.
TGACATCTCTATTCTATCACTTTCACTTTCACAAGGGCTTTATTTCTTTAAGAAAGATGACAAAGCACAAGAAAACAATATAGCAAACACAATGCAGCGACACTTAATTTGGTTGCCAAGCTGCACAGTTATTTGAAATCAATGCTTGTTTTCGCCAGCAAGCCATGATCAAGCAGAAGGTGTGTACCTCAATGGCATCACGGCTGTGTGTAAATAAAGCAACTGCGATAAGGTCGGACTACAGCAACAGGCAAGGCCACCTCAAACAGAGAGCTCAATTCTCCCACGCCTTTCATCCTCGACTTTCTGACATTCAATTTCAACTCAAGTAAGCACTAATAGTTCACGCTGGGGACACAAAACCCTCTCGCAATAGTCAAACATCTACACCCTTGGAGAACAAGGTGTTAGCACTACTGACATAAAGTGAAAACAAAGTTATTCCCTGAAAAGTCCTTTCCCTGAAAGGGGCCTTGGGCAGGCCCAGCAGAAACCCACTGCACTTGATGGAAAGAGCTCAGTATGTGTTTACAGTGGAAATAGTGAGTCTGGGACATTTTCTTCAAGTCCCTTTTCCACTGTTTATAGAGAGAGGAGAGGAACAACACTTCCTGAAAGGAAAGCCAGCTTTCCAAGCCCAAATCAAATCCAAGCTTTCCAACAAATCTGCAGACAGGGGAACACTCTGTATTCATCTGCATTTTTGTTTTCCAATTATTGGCTAGTAAACACATGCATGCACTATTAGCCCCGTGCACGTGTGTGCTCCTTCCCTCTCTCTCTCCCTCTCCCTCTCTCTCTCTCTCTCTCTCTCTCAGCATCCAAATACTTCCCTTATATTCTAACTGAGAAAATGTGAAATTCCATGGTTAAATGTTTACTAGCTCTAATAGGTTTTTGTCATGCAAGAGGTTCAGAATTTATGACTTAGCAGCAACAGTTTATCCGTAAAAATGTAATAAGCCACTTCTTACATCTTCGCTTGCCTGAAGTAATTGAGTTGCACATGGCCCGGCTCTGATTGTTTCTCACGGTATCTCTGGCATGATTTAAATAGAAATGCGAGGGAAGGGCACTCTACTCCTTAATTACATGGAGATAAGACTATTAATGAATAAGAGCTGCTTCAAAACTCCTCCTGCAAGAAATACTGTTATCTGCTTTTTAGATCTAATTCAAGTCTGTTCCTTAGTCTATCTTGAATACAAATAAGCATAGAAAGCAAACGAATCAACAGACTGTTCCTTCTCTTGCGCAAAAGTCAGCACTAATGTTTGACCTGTTATCTCTGCGTCTGACTGCACATTGGTAGTGCTTAACTATTTGATGGTGGAACAGGCAGTATAGGCTCTATAACCACAATGTATTCGGTTTTGATGAGGTAGTGCCATATCAAAGTAGCTCAAATGATGTCTCTCACAATAGAGCGACGTCTCATGCTGAAGAAAACGCCGCACCCTCACAACCTGCAGGAGACTCATCCCACTCTGTACCATCTCTGCCTTCATCTATGAGACTACACACACACACACACACACACAAACACACACACACACACACACACACACACACACACACAATAGCATAGCCAGACTGCCGCCTGCAGAGCAAGGCAGCTTGCATTTGAGATCAATGCTCTATAGCATGAAAGTGGCCAATGGCAGAGACTTAAAATCCCACCCAAATAGAGGAAAGAGATGGTAGGCTACTATAATATTGCAAACGCCAACTAATTATTAGCGATCGAAAGCAGTCTCAGTTAATTGGCTTGCTCAGCTCAATACACAGCATGTATATTTAATGAACCACTGGTGTTCATCTGATCCAAAAAACATCACAAGGGGATCACTGGTCAATTTAATATGGAGTAAATAATCATTTATGATGATGTGCTGTTTATGTTTCATTTGACAATGACCGGTCTTTGGCTGTTACGATTTTCGGTCATTCTCTGGCCTTCACCACAAATGAACACTGATAATTAAGTAAAAGCAGTATGTAATTACACCATTGTGAAAACAAACTTTAAATCTCTGAAAATCTCTGACTAGGAAGAACAAACAGACTTATACCTAAAGTAAATAAATGTATAATACAATTCAAGTCATTTTGGACCACTTCCATTTGTTAATTTGTCATTAAATACTCACACAAACATTGCAAAGAGCAACAAGCTTTTTCGAATCTTATGGAAACAAGACTATACAATTTGGCTAAGTCAGGGAAACTATGTATTTAAGCAGATAACTTTTAAAAATAATAATTTTGAGTGTGAAAGACAGAAATGTCACTAAAGAAAGAAATAGCAAATTATCACAAAAGGTCAATCACACATTCTGATATTTGTCAAAACATTAACAGACACCAGTACCTGTTAAAATGCTTACTTGGAGCAGTCCACATTAATGTAAGTACTGGGCCCCACTAAGTACCCAATTATGTGTTCAGCGACCTTAACGGGAGGTGTCACTAACTCCAGTATTAGAGAGCCAAAAGCAGTTAAAACGGCAGCGTGGGGCAAAGGCCTACCATGTTAAGTGCATTAAAGAAACCTTAGTCTACTTTAGCCTTCACAGATAGCCTCTGGCTCATCAGGGGAGAAGAAAAGTGCCCCCACACACACACCATAATAGCATTTAACACACCTAGTGCATAAGTGTGCTGACACTATGTGGTTTAGCTGTAAAATGGCCACTGCGTTTGAAAGTCATGCTGGCCGTGTCCATTCTCAGTTAGAAGAGCACTGTTAAAGGCCCATTGTTCCGAGCGACAGGACTGGTCGGGAATATGTAAAGAGGGAGAAAGAGAAAGAGAAAGGAAGACAGAGAGGGGGGAGAGGGAGAGGGAGAGAGAGAGAGCGGCAGGTGGAGAGGTTTGATTAATGTGGCCCTGGCTGCTGCCTCCTGCCACACGCTGCCTGGGACAGGCTGGTGGGAGACCCCCAAAGCGCAGGCTGCCAGCCCTCACAGAGACCACCAGGTGAGCACCATTCATCATCCCCCAACCAACATAGCCAAACCCAGCCCAGACCAGACCAGCCCCCCCCCACACACACACAACCTACACGTGCCCACAGCACTTGAGATAAGGCATCTGCTCACAGAGGGACTACTCCACAGAGACACACACAGCACTTGTGTGTGTGTAACCGACAGGGTTACGTCCACTTTGCAAGCCTCAATTGCCTTTTTTATTCTTTCAGTCAAAAAATCAGATCACAAAACCCTTTTGCATTAGACTGATATGCATTGTTCTGGGATAAAACTGCAACAGACCCACAATAAACTTCATATAGTTTTCTTATTGCAATCCAACTTCCTTGCTGACATTTTTACTCTTAATAATTTGATTTGAAAAAGTTAAATAGTCGGATAGTGTTGCCATTTTATCACTTAGGCCTATGTTGAACAGACTTCTCTGGCCAGACTTCTTTTACATTCAAATTGGCAATGACTCTGCCAACACTGGATAATGCTGGCAGCAATGTGCACACTGAAGTGTGATTCTGATCCGACCACTTCCACTACAGCTACAACACTATGTATTGGATACATGAGTCCAATTTGATTTGAAAAGTTTTTTTTTCCACAACTGAAAAAAAAAACCTGATCTGCACCACTTCTGCACAAGAAGTAAAGCTCCCCTCCTTTTTCTGCAGTCATGAAACAGTGGGGATTGATTATCCTGGGTGGATTGCATGCAAGTGCCCTGATGCTCAGAGTGGGACAGGGTGTGTTCTGGAGAAGCAGAGGCCAGCTTCCAAACCAAATCTGCAGGACCAAGCCTGGCCAAGTCTGGCACACCGCATGCTCATTAAGATGCTGTGGCTGCGAGAGAAAAGGCTTTGAATGATGTCATGGGGTCTGCACTGCCATAAGGTCATGCTGCAACCTATGCCAGATCATTTACATATACGCAACAAAGACACATGCAGCAGAGTCCAGTGTGTGTGTGTGTGTGTGTGTGTGTGTGTGTGTGTGTGTGTGTGTGTGTGTGAGATGAGCCATGCATGACAGCAAGCAGAACAAGGCTAAAACCCCGTTCATTAAATTAAACATGTGGTGCCATGACAAGGGGCTGCATTTATGTCATGTGATTAAGAGTGTATGAAGCGATTTATTCACGTATGTTCATTTGCAATATCAAAGTGTATTTGATTCTGATGCAATGAAGCCTGAGAAACTGTTTCCTCACTGGTAAGACTGCATTATAAGGTGACAACTACTGTAAATGTATGTGATAAACTGCTAGGCTTTCACTTAATTATCAGTCAATTCTTCACTTGCACTCATGAATGAAGTACACTGATGGCTTTTTGAACTCAATTTTAAATTAATTTCAAGTTACAACACTAATTTTACTGCATGTTATGTTGTCGACAAACATGCAATCGACCAGTTTTATGCCCAGAGAGTCCCTCATATTTGCTCTATTTTCTGTGTTCCCTTTGACTTATGGGTGCTCTCGATTGTTTTTCTTCATCCAGCATATTCATATGAACACGTTTTTTGTTCTTTTGCTATTTAATCAATGATTTCGCCTAACACATAGTGACAGTTCATATACAAAACAATCTGACATGTAGGCACAGTTAGCTGTATTAATGGTTTTCAGGAACTAATAAATCAATTCTGTTCCCAGACACAGGACAAAGAGACTGTTGTGGCTTTTCTGATACAGATCCATCAATAGATCAGCAGAAAACATGGTCTGTTAAAATGTAAAACCTGTGGGACATTTGTCATGACATGGCACAATAGAGGATGATTAACAGAAGGTGAGCATTTTGCTGGTTGATGATGCTGGACGATGGGTGAACATTGTGCTAGGCCGATAGAGTGGCACTAGGCAAGGCCAAGCTCTCCATGCAAACACAAAAGCTCACCCTGAGCTGCTTGACTGCCGGCCAAATTCCAGACACAAACTGAGGAAAAGCATCTGGATTACCTAAATGAATTCTATTTTCTGACAGTAGACAGACTGAGGACTGCAAGGGCAGCATTAATCTTTTTTTTCATAATCTGTATCAACCCTGGGCGAGAAAAACACGCAAAAACGGGAACACTTGCATAACGGTAAAAGCACAGCATGAATTTATCCTGTAGACGGGACTAAACATGACTCTGGCCATTTACTTCCACACGTAACACCAAAAAGCTGACCTCCACGTTTTATTAGAATAAATGCACTGGCAATCTAGGAGAAATTAAATGATGTTGTGGAATGCTTTCTTTTGGTTCTGTGGGTAGGCCAAGAGACAGGACAAGTAACACAAAACAAATAAGTCTTGTGCTTTATTGTGGCATCGTGGCACCAGCATGGTGTTGGAGAACTGGAGGAGGAAAAGCTGGAGGTTTTCTTTATGCACACTACAAATAATAGCAGCAGGGAGAGCTAGAGAGAGAGAGAGAGAGAGAGAGAGAGAGAGAGAGAGAGAGAGAGAGAGAGAGAGAGAGAGAGAGAGAG
>JBBIGC010000145.1:16953870-16973753 GCA_037576955.1 Lepidarchus adonis
CCCAAAGCATGATGTTTCCACCCCCATGCTTCACAGTAGGTATGGTGTTCTTTGGATGCAACTCAGCATTCTTTCTCTTCTAAACACGACAAGTTATTACCAAAAATTTACATTTTGGTTTCATCTGACCATATGACATTCTCCCAATCCTCTTCTGGATCATCCAAATGCTCTCGGGCAAACTTCAAACAGGCCTGGACATGTACTGGCTTAAGCAGGGGGACACGTCTGGCACTGCAGGATTTGAGTCCCTGACAGCGTAGTATGTTACTGATGGTAGCCTTTGTTACTTTGGTCTCAGCTCTTTGCAGGTCATTCACTAGGTTTTTTTTTTTTTTGCTCACCGTTCTTGTGATCATTTTGACCCCACGGAGTTAGATCTTGCATGGAACCTCAGATCGAGGGAGATTATCAATGGTCTTGTATGTCTTCCATTTTCTAAAAATTGCTCCCACAGTTGATTTCTTTACACCAAGCTGCTTACCTATTGCAGATTCAGTCTTCCAAGCCTGGTGTAGGTCTACAATTTTGTTTCTGGTGTCCTTTGACAGCTCTTTGGTCTTTTGAGTTTGGAGTGTGACTGTTTGAGGTTGTGGACAGATGTTTTGATAACTGATAACGAGCTCAAACAGGTGCCATTAATACAGGTGACAAGTGGAGGATAGAAGAGCTTCTTAAAGAAGAAGTTACAGGTCTGAGAAAGCCAGAAATCTTGCTTGTTTGTAGGTGACCAAATACTTATTTTCCACCATAATGTGCAAATACATTCTTTAAAAATCGGACAATGTGATTACGGAATAATCTGAGGCCAAGGATCAATCACTGGTGGTGACTAGCAAAAACAATACATGAAAACTAACTTGTCATATGTCTATAGATTTGAACCAGATTTGAAATCACTCTCAAATGTGGCTTCAATTTGAACAGAAAACATCAGACAGCCACTCAAGCTGAGAAATTTGCTGCAAAACTAGATTTGAGATGTCTTTTTAAAATAAACAGTGGACATGATTTAGGGATGATTAAGATATGTAGTTTGCACAAAGATAATAGGTGGACATGAGCTTCCACCACTTGGTTGATACATTACTTTTGCATCTTCAGTGAAAAATGAAGCAAATTCTCGACACCAAACCTGCCTTGATTCATCTTCTACAGAGTAAGGAAATGTATTTTTGACATGCAGGGATATAGCAAAAATCTTCCTCTTCTGCATCAGCCAACTTTTTTTTTTTTAAATTCACCACCTGACAGAAAGGGATGAAAAAAAAAGCATCAGCAAAATATACACAAGTAGCAATAATCCTCAGGCCCCCCACAACATTCAGGCCGCGCAATAAGCAAACTGAGCTTATCAGTTCCAACCACTGCTCCTTTTAATAGCCACCATGATGGCAGTCATTTCAGGCAGGTTTCAGTTCCTGCTTTTAAAGGAGCTCTAGTTTGTGTACCCAGCACACATATATGTGTGTTTGCATGTATTTGTGCAAGTGTGTGTGTGTGTGTGTGTGTGTGTGTAAACGTATGTGTGTGTATGTACCAGATCCTTTCTCCTCTCTCAGCTGTCCACAGGTGAAGACTGAGCAGACGGGCGTTTGAACCGACTCATTATCTTGGAGTGAGCAGCTGAAGTGAGCACACAGAGCATTAATGCATTTACACTGCAGCCCACTCCTTTCTGCCTTAAATAAATTAGAGTTTTGCAGCGGTTCGATTTTCAGGGCTGTTTATCATGTAAAGCACAGTGCACTCTATCTACTATGCCAGCGGTAGATGCAGTGTGTCAATGAAAAACACCTGTGTTATAAATTTAAAAGGACAAAAACTAATAAACTTCACCACTGTCTACAACAGCTCCCCACAGGCCCATAGAGCCACTCGTGCTAAAACTCCACGCAATTCACTAGATCCCAGGCACTCAGGACAAACAGAAAAATTCCCTTTGTATCACAGTTAAGCCAATTTAGATAAGTGTCAAAGCAACCCAACACATGCTGCAAGTTTTGGGTGACAACTCAAAAAAGGATGAGTTTACGTTCTAAATCAAACAGCATTCACACTTTTATAGTGCCGCAACAACATAGAGACTCCGCGCTACGCAAAGGGAACAGCCTTGGCCAAACTAAACACAAACTGAACTTATTTTCATATCAGAAAGTTTGTGGACTATCTCACCAGCACATCAACTGCATTCAGGCCCACAATTTTGAGATCTGCTTCATGAATCATGCTTAAGTGCCACACTTAATGCTAAAATTAATCTAAGTAAATCTAATTGCATGGCACAGCAATGCACATGTTATCGAAGCTGTGTGAGAGGAAAAGGATTATGTAAATATTAGTTGTTGATACAAAAGCACGCCTATATTTCAGCAAAGTGACAAGGCAAGCTGATCACAGCCACGCGATAATAAAGTCAGCGGTGGCCACTAACGTCAAAAGATGTAAATTATCCCAGCCGGCTCCACTGCCAACAGCTGTAGTTTAACTCCTCTGTTATAGTCCCGATTTCACAGGATAAAAACAACACACAAGGCCAATGTTGCTCAAAATGGAGTTATCATAAAAGAAAGCTACAATGCCATGCAGCCATTTAAAATGACTGGACAACCCCCCTATTCTTCATCTCCCAGGGTGCCCGCCATCTTCAATTTCTAGAACTGCTCGGACACAGAAATCGTATGTATATGCTTTTAGCCTATGCTTAATGGGAGGTCTTGAATGTGGTGGGATGCTCCAGCACACACAGCAATGCCTAATCAGGTCTACGGCTTGGAAAGGGGTGGCTTCTCTGCAGGCTTTTGTGCTGCACCTTCTTGGGAAGGCAGAAGTGTGTGTATATGTCCCTCAGGCACTCCCATAGCCGTCACGAAAACCGCATCCTTTCCTCCTCACTCTGGATCAGCCGGAAAGACATGCCACAGCACACAGCAGCCTGACACAAAATTTCAGCTTGTTAGTATACATTGGCTGGTCGCGGCCATCTCTGTGGCTCAATATCCCTCCTCACACACACTCACACACACATGCATTTCTCTGCCATTTCAGGCTAAAGGCCAGGCAGAGCTCACTGCACTCCTCAATGGAATGTTCTAGAGTCTGCCCCAAGGCCGCTCAGGACATTATCATGAGAACTCAGAGGAAAGGCCATTGTGTTTACAAGAGGCAATTTCCTCTCTCAGATCCTTTTGTGTTTCCATGTTAATGCAAATGGACTAAACGCTGTACATACCTACAGTGACCAAGAGGAGAGGAAAATCCAGTGGGTTAACTGCAAGCGCAAGTAGAAAGCAGTGTGGAAAAAACCCACCATGAGACTGGAATCGTGTGTTCAAAAACTGAATCAAAAACCACCCATTGTCGCTTCGACAAGTTGCAAGCTTTCAGTGACTACTCATAGAGACAAGACAAAACAAACACAAACATCAGCATGTAGCCATGCACGCTTCCCTCCAGCTCCTCACGAGGTAAAGGTCAAACTGTCACTGTACTGCCAGCGGTGAAAGCAAGCACACTCAACTGATGATTACGCCTCTGAGTAAATTATGTGAAAGTTGGGAGTTCTTAGCGATGTGGCGCCACACGGCTAGGTTAAAGAGGGCATATTTCATGTCATGTTCTTTTGCGACACTTGGTATACTGCTTCGGTTAATTATGGAGGTCTAGTCATAACTGTGACAATGTATTCATGAAGTATTACTTTTTTTTTATACTGGAGACCCTGATTTGTGAAAACTCTTTTGTTTTAATCAAAACTCTTATGTTTACTCTTCTGGCATGAAATACTGTTAAGCAGAAAACGAATAATTCCCACTATGGACAAAATTAACATTTTTAAAAAGGAGGGTGAGGAAAATCACTACAAACTGCTAAGTCCTCTGACAGATATTATCATCTTGAGATTTCAAACTGGTGACTGATATTTCATGTGCCACCAAAATACAGAAAGTGCTTTGAATTATTGATAACCTGGGAGCAGGACGATTTTAAGCAGCTCTGCTCCTTTTATCAATCATTCATGTGGTTTCCATCGAAAACACTTCACTCCCTCAAGTATCCGATCTCACTTGAAGGTGGAGGGCCTACACTCAGATGCATCTCACTTAATTTGAAGGGCTAAAGCACAGTCACCAGGAAATTAAAAAATATTATCTCAATAAAACATAATCCATGCTATGCTTAGAAAAAACATTGATGTACAATGTTTAACATCATCTGTGTGATATATGAATGGCCTACCTGAAGAGAGTTTTAACAAAACAATAATCATTCTTTCAAGGTGTTGTGGTTGTAAAAGGCAAGATGTTTATCATTATGTCCAAAAAAGCAGAAGAAATGATCTGAATTTGGCACAAGAATGAGTTTCCAAATGGATGAACATTTTCTATTAGGTCATGCCTTCAGCTGACAGCGAGCATAATCAAACTGCATGGTCTCCCTCACTCCCACTCGCTGTAATGGAACACAGAGTGGCTCCGTGCAAAGTCCTTTGGTGCCACTCTCCCAATTAGGGTCCGCATGCGAGCACTTTCTACCCTGGCATCACGACATCAAAGCCCAGAAACCCAGGGGCAATGAAACCAAGCTCTCAGCATCAGCTTCACAGCAAGCCATTGTCCTGCCTCAGGAGACACTGGAGCCTGCAAACATCTATGGCTTCTCCTCTTAGCAAACAGAAGAGAGCTGCTTGTTTCTATATTTGAAAACCATGTTCAATCTGTTATTTTTTGTTGTTGTTGTTGTTGTTTTCTTTCAGCAGGGGCAATTTTTCAACAAGTCATGAACTGTTTTACAATATGTTCAAACAAGATCTACTTTTAAAAGAAAGACTTAGCACAAAAGTAAGATTAAACATTAAACTCCAGGTGTAGTCAATCAGCCAATATATGTCTGGTGTTGTAATGGGCAGAATTGGCAAACATTTATATCACTTTATAATTTATAAATGTAAAAAAATATGTCCAATTTCGGTATATATCAATTCTTTGCTAGAAATTCAAACAGTAAGTCTATTTTGTATGTTACAGTGGCATAATAAACGAAAAATAACCATATGCATAACTGGTGTACATTATTCCTATTTATTACTAGTGTCACTGCGAAATCAAGGATAAAAAACTAGTGTTGCACAATATTAGAATCATATCAATATGATCAGATCTTTATCTGATTATGCATTTATTTATAATGCTTTGAAAAAAAATAACGTTTAGATGAGGAATGCCATGTTTGAATGCTTTATTTTTTTCACATCAGTACTGTGTTCCTGTGTGTGTATTATACTTACATCATTTGTGTTGTTTGTGATGTATATAAACATTGCAGCCTCAAGTACTGTAAGTTAAGTACTTATTTATTGCATAGCAATATGATGCTAAGCCAGTAATGGTGAAACATTTGTAAACTGTATACAGGATAAACCATCCAGTTCTAACTTTTGCTTTTGTCCAAATTTTGCTTCTATAGTTTACTGCTGTAGTTTTGAGATTACTGTTGCTAACTAACAAAACTCAACAGAGTGCACACACATGAAGCCACAGCAGATGGGGTCATTGCGTTACACCCACTGAATGACAAAAAAGACTCAGGGGCAGTGTTGGTGTTCAGCTCAAATGTTGTGAAAACACACAAAAAGCCTAAACCCATGTAAAAAAAGAGCCGTTGAACAATTTACTGTACTTAGATTGGGCAAGTGCACAGTCTATCATTACATATCCACACTCCAAACATATCTGCAAACACTGCTCCATATGTCTCTATAAGTCCTTCTATACAGGTATGATGGACTGCCAAAACTGTCCCTCTGCAGCTGTCCCAAGGTTTCAGTGGGGGCTCGTTTATTCTGTGGTTGTGCTTCACCTGCACAACCACAGCGTATATGGCAACTAGTGAGTTAGCTATGAACAAAGTAAGCTGCCAGCTAACGTCCACTCCTCTCTATCTGCATGCATACACACACATCATATTCCTTTCGATTATCTTACTTATCACTTCAGGTTCAACTATGTTGAAAGATTACAAAAAAGATAGGGACTAACCACCACCTTATTACACATATCACAGCAATCATCAACAGTGTAATAAAAGTTACCGTAGACTTATATTCCAAGGCTGAATGTCTGAATTATTTGGGGAAACTCTTCAACAGGTGAAGACTTTTAGCAGATGTCTGGGCAATCCAGTTCTCTCAATAAGCTGGAGTACTTTTGCCTTCAGACCTTTATTCCTCTTTCCCTAGCCAATGATTTTGCCAACAGTTTGAAATGACATCTAAACTGTTTTTTTATTGCTTCTTATTTGTCATTTGTCCTCTCCAACAACCAGAATGACCTTTCACTGGAGATAATGGGTAAGAGCACTTTTGTTCTGCTTCAGTGTCAACTTTGTTGAGATCCTATCTGCACATACCTAACATTTCACAGCCCGCCAAGGATTACAAGGAAAGAGATGCTGTAACATTTTCAAGTAGTGTCCTTTAAAGGTCAACTTGGTTAACACAAGCACATCTGAAACATACAGGTGAAAAATGCTGAAAATAATCAACCTTCAAACTGTACTGTATTTCTACAATGATAGGCTGCGGCTTATACATTGGTTTTGCAAACCTGGTTTTGGGTGTGGCTTGTTTAAATGGGACGGCCTATCTAAAAACATGAAAACCCATTCACTAAAAGTATAATTCAGGGCACAAAAACACAACATCCCCAAATGATTATTTGAATATAAAATGTACTGCTTACTGCAGCAACTACCTGTTCAAAAATCAGTGCAAGGCAAAGATCAGTGACGATGTTCTGTCACTTAAATGGTGTTGCATCCAGACTCTCTTAAACTTTTTCAGTCATTTACTACATTACAATACATCCGAGTATATAATACAAGCTGGAAAAAACTGGATTTAACAGAAATGAAAGTAACAAAAGTTTATTGTTGGCTGGGAAAAGAAGAGTTTTTCACTTTCGTTTGAACAACTGGAGGGTGGAGGTACTGCAGTATAGCAATGTCACTAATCTGTCTACATGTAAATTCTTCAGTATAAAATTAGCAACATTGAAATGCAAAAAATTATTTGAGTTTTAAAACATACATGAGCATTTTCTACAGCTTACAGAATGGGGCGGCCTACAATGTGGGGCGGGATGTGTTGGGGAAATACAGTATTCCTTTAAATGTAACATTTCTGTAACAGGCCATGTATTATATATAGGCTTGCAGTGTTCCATAATTATCCAATAAAAGTCTATTACTCACCATGTCTAAGCCACCTTACAACATACAACCTTTAAGGTAAGTAAATTCCCATTGGAGGTCTGTGTCATACTAATCCCAGCTTGAGGTAAACACACATATTCTCAGTCATTCACAGCACAATTATTAACTTAGGCACAGGAAACCTGAGATATAATATTTTATCTTTGGCGATGAGTTTACTTTAATTCATTACATACCCTGCAGACAAAAGCAGGTCAGAGTGACGCCTTTATAGATGTCGCTTTAGGAAACAAATTCAGCAGTGATAAGAGCACTACTAATTATCCTCCAAGATGTTTTTGACAGCAATTCCTATGCCAGTAATCTCTGCCTTGGCCCTCAGCCAGTCATACTTATTTATTTGATTTCAGTCACAGTCAAATGCAGGGTACAATGGTGAGAGAGTGAGAAGAAAAACAAGCAACATTTTCCCATTTTGTTTAGTGACCTTGCTTATCTTCTGCAGTATATAGAAAAGTCATTTCAGTTACTGAGAGCAAATCACAACATACCAATTACTGACAACAGTCCAAGCATACCATTACTGAGAGCTCTATTTAAGCCAAGTTTATGCAGAGCAAAACCTTTGAGTGATCGTCAGCACTATGAATTAGATTCAATAATATCACACAAAGCAAAAATATTACATAATTTTATACAGAAAACATGCCAAATAATTAAAAACAGCATGACTTGTTATATATCAGCTGCTTTCACTGGTTCTTTAACAAATTACCACTGAGAGAGGGAGTTATCTACTGCATTATATAGCAGACACGAATTTCTGCATTTTAGCTACTTAGCAAAGAGCTTAGGCAAACATATAATATTGATCTTCCTGCTCCTCTATTCTTAATGCCGACTATAATTATCTCACAATCCATCAGTACCTGGGCCTCTTGCCAAACAAGTGTCATAACTTAATTAGTTATCAGAAGAGGGAAAGAGTACACCTGTGAACGACAAGCCTAAGTGTAATCTGTCTTCACTACTTTTGGCTTCGAGATGCCTCATAAGAAACTAAACAAACAGTGAAATAGTTCAGAGAAGTAGCATTAGGCTCATCAAACAAATCTCAATGCAGGTGGAATCTGTTTGAGAGACAGAGCTGAGTATAGTAAGTCTAGTGTGTCTGTAATTTATTGCATCTGTAACAGGGGACTTTAAATATTACTTACCTGTTATAGTGTAAGATCAAATGCAGCAGCGATGTGAAAAAATAGACATAACATGAAAATTAGCACAAAAAAAAGAAACGTCTGTTTTATCTGGTCAGTTCTTTAGATACTGAGAAGCCAAAATGAGATTATTTCTAAGCAAGTCTTCTCAGCAAAGCAGCTGTAACATAGCTTGAACTGTTTTTCACAAAGCTAAACTTATCATGAATAGAGAAGCTTTTACATTGTGACAGCCTACTCACCGCCTCCAAAACCAATATTTTCCAGAAGTGAGGCTTCATCTAGGTTCGCTACAAGTTAGACAGGCAACAGTGAGAAATTCCAGCACTCCTTTCTTCATACGGCTAAATCGCCACTGCCCAGTGAAATATTGCCTTCCAGGAACATACAGCCTGCCTCAATTAGAAAGTAGCCAAGCCTTATGTCACACAATCCAACACTTTTGTACTTAAGCATATTACACTGTGAACTACCCAACACTGAATAAGCAATGATTTTAACATTTTTTTCAAATGTCTTTCACATTCTTTGCACAATAATTGCACTTCTAGCAACAATAAACACTATTTTATGACTATTATACATCAAAATGTAAATAATAAGAACATTAATCTCAGAATAAAACTCATTGTATTGATAAACTTTGATACAATTTTGTTAAAAAAAGTTGAGCACCTCTTGATAAATAACAGATTTAGGTGTTTCTGTAATTGAAAAGATGTTTAGTAGTCTCTCTAGGACATGGACAAAATGCACAATATTTTTTAAAAACAATGTTGCATAGTTACTTTTTAATGCCAATCAATACTTATTAGCACCTCCTCTGGCAGATATCATAGCTATCAGTTCTTCTATGTGGGATTTTCTCCCCTTTCAACAGATGGTGTGATGTTTGCTTCCAGAATTTGCTGGTATTTAGTGGAATCCATTCTTCCCTCTCCCCATGCAATGTTTCCTGTGCCACTGGCTGCAACACAACCCCAAAGTATGAGATCCACCCCCATGCTTATTGGTTGGTAAGGTGTTCTTTTTAATGAAATGCTGCTCCTTTTTTTATCCAGACATGATTGTGGCCAAAGATTTCTATTTTAACTTCATAAAGTCCACAACACTTGTTTCCCCAAAATGCATCAGGCTTCTGTAGATGTTCTGTTGCATACTTCTTGTATTTTATGATGGGGACACAGGTAAGGTTTCCTTCAGCTGACTCTTCCAAGAAGGTCTTGTGGAATGGTGCACCACCACTCCTGAGTCTGCTAAATCTACCTGCAGGTTTTTTGCAGTCAAATTGGGATTTTGATATGTCTTTCTGACCAGCATACAAGCAGGTCTCTCAGAGAGTTTTCTTGGTCTTCCAGATCGCATCTTAACCTCCACAGTTCCCCTGAACTGCCAACTTTTAATTACATTTCTCACTGTGTAAACTGCAAGCTGACAACACTCTCCTGCATTGTGGGCACCAATAACTTTCATTTTTAGTCTTACACAGCTGCTTAGAGGAACCCATGGTTGTTGAGTGTCCACAAGTGTGTGCACAAGGTTTGAAGAGTCAGAATATTTGTTAAGCTTTGAAATTGGCCCCAGCTGATATCTACTAATGACAGCTGTTGCCATGCATCAGATCTAACAAGCTGATTAAGGTCCAAAACCTTGCAAAAATAATCTGAGACTTTGGAACTCTTAGGGTGCGCAAACGTTTGCACAGTGCCATAACAATGTTTTTATTTTTTATTTTTGTTCAATTTGGCATAAAAAGTAAATGTCCAAACTTTTGCACAAGACTGTATTGTGATATACAGTACCCTCCATAATAATTGGCACCCCTGTTTAAGTTGTGTTCTTAAGCTTCTAATAAATTCAGTTGTCTTCCAAATAATATAGAACAACAATGACAGAAAATAGGAAAATCCAACCATTAACTGTGTGGGGAAAAAATCCCACATTAAGAAATCATTATTTTACATCAAATCATGTGTGCCACAATTATTAGCACCCCTGATGTTAATACTTTG
The DNA here is from genome assembly GCA_037576955.1 of Lepidarchus adonis. Lineage (NCBI taxonomy): Eukaryota > Metazoa > Chordata > Actinopteri > Characiformes > Lepidarchidae > Lepidarchus > Lepidarchus adonis. The sequence continues at coordinate 16,964,312 of JBBIGC010000145.1, forward strand.
TACAACCCCCTTTTGCCAACAAAACATGACCTATGTTTCGCAAGATGGGAGAATACAGAAAGAGGGATCTTCAACCATTCCTCATTGCACAATCTATCTAAATCATCCAGCGACATGGATCCTCTCCTCTGAAGTCTCCTTTTCAGCTCACTCCACAGGTTTTCAATGGGGTTGAGTTCTGGGCACTGAGATGGCCATGGGGGAGCTTGACTCTGGGTTTGGTGAACCATTTCTGTGTAGATTTGACCACATGTTTAGGGCCATTATCTTGCCGAAAGACCCAGTAATGATCCATCTTCAGCTTTAGGGAGGAGGCCACCAGATTTTGATTTAAAATGTCCTGGTGTTTCAAAGCATTCATGATGTCATGCACCCTAACAAGGTTCCCAGGGCCTCTGGAAGAGAAAGAGCCCGAATGCATCATGATGATCCTCCCCTATACTTCACAGTGGGCATGAGGTTCTTTTCTGCATACTCATCTTTTGTGTTCTACCAGACCCACTTATCTGACCAAAGCACACAGTCCCAGTTGAAGCCACAGTACTGCAAACTCCGGTACTGGATTGTCAGTGAGAAAAGGTTTACTATACATGACTCCCAAGCAGCTTGTTGGCATGTAGATTGGGCCTGATGGTTTTTGAGACTTTGTGACCCCAAGATGCTACCAGTTGTTGCAATTATTTGGAGAACTTTATTTTTCTTATCATCCTCCTCACTGTGTGTGGTGGCAAAATAATTTTGCGTCCTCATCCAAGCTTGTTTACCACTGTTACAGTTGTTTTAAACTTAATGATTCCTGTGACAGTAGATATGTGAGTGGCTATTTTCTTGTAGCCGTTGCCTGACTGATGGTCAACACACATCTGCCTTACTTGAATGGTGTGTTCCTTTGTCTTACCTATGTTGAAGAGTGAATAAGAGAAATTGCCTCTGAGTCATGTCATATTTATAACCATGGGAAACAGAAAGTGATTAATTACTAATTAAATGTTCCTAGATAAACTTTGTAAACTACTGTAGAAATAAATGACTTTCTATTAATGTATTTCCTATGAATTGTTAGGGGTGCCAATAATTGTGGAACAGGTGATTTTATTAAAAATATTTATTTCTTAGTCAGGGTTTTTTTCCCTTTAAAATTCACTTGAGTTGAAGGTTACATTTTTCTACAATTTTCACTGTGAGAGTATGCTTCTGCAATAAAAATTTAATTTATTTTAAGGCTTTTAACACATCTTAACTAGGGGTGCCAATAATTATGGAGGGCACTGTATCATGTATCATGAAATTTTCCTGAAGAAGGTATTTTTCTATATCACACACCATTAATCTGAAATTCAATAAAACATTAGCAAATTAAGATTCAGGGTGCTATCTTACTTTGCAGTTAAATCAATTAATTAAGGAGCTGAGCACACTGCCATCATCTAGAAATGTTATGACATCTAAGTACTACTAAGTAGTAGAGTTTTCACATGGGCCATGTTGGGCAATAACTGGAATGATGTCAAGATCACAAAATAGAATGATGCATAGTGTTACTATTTCAATTATTACCACAACTGAGACCATGACCAGTTTCATATTTGCCACTGTCATCTGCATTATATGTGCGATGAACTACATCCAACAACACACCTAAAATGTTTCTAGACTGCTCTGTAATTAACACGTTCCCCACTTATAACAGTTTCCTAACTATCTAAAACCCATAAGCATTACATCTTCTGGATCAGTTAAAAAATAACAACTTGAAAAGTGTTATTGAAAAACTTTGCTTTGATTTGTATCCACTGCTCAGAGCGACAGATCATCAACGTGGTGTGACAAATGTCTGCTGCCATGCATTACGCTTGGCACAAGTGGCACAAGAGTGGATAGAGGACCTTGAAGATGTTTATCGGCTAACAAACAAAGCCGATCTTCAGGACATGATGTACTTTGTCATGTTTCTGTCAGCCTTAACCAGTTTGGCCAGTAAGTGAAATGTTGACTAAGACATTTTTCATACACTGATGTTTACTCCAGGTGAACAAATCAGTTAAAAATAAAAATACTTTGTTATCACTGATCTCACTTCAATAATATACAGAGTATATAGAGAAAACTTCAGATATTTTAGATTACTTTTTAGAACACTTTGTGCTGGGGTAAAACCGCAAAAGCAAAAAATGCATTTTAATTAGAAATTAAGTCTGTAAAAGTACTTAAATACTCAGATATAAGCAATTCTATAATATTATAATAATAAAGCTAAAAATATATTTACCAAAGGCAGTAAGAAACAAACAAACACAAAATATAATTGCTCAGAAGTGAAACAACCCCCTCCCCTTTAAATTAAATAAAAAGGCTTTTAGCCATCATAATGATTTACAAAGTGACGAGTCAAACAGATTTACGGTGACAGTCTGAAAGGAACCCAACACAAATACAATTACTGCTCACGTGACTGCCACTGCCAGCCCCCCTCCACTCACACAGTCAAAAGAATGGGAACCGCTCTTTAGACACAGACTGGAAGCTTTCTCTACTCCTTTAACAACAGCCACCGCTGAGCGGGGACAGAGGCTGGTACTGTGAGAGTTTCGTTTAGCTACAGAACCTTGGAGCGGCACTGAGCATATCTGGGTGGTTTACGAAAATCCAGCCACTATCATTACTCAATATCAGTTGAGCTGATGAACCATGGCCAGAAGGCAGTCACGTGTGGTAATTCTTTAGACACCAGCTGCAGCTAACAACACCGGCTATGCCGCCTCATTACAAGGGTCAATTCTCAACAAAACACTGTTATTCCTTTGACTAAATAAACTGTTTTTATCTTTATATTGAGACAAATAGAACAATTGACCTTTGCAAAAAAAAATCACAACACCTACTTAGAGGTAAATTACTGGGGAAAAACTATTTGTTTGTTGGGAATTTTTTAAAGCCACAAAAAAATTCTGGAAAGAAAGAAAATCAGTTTTTGTTGCATCTGCTGTTTGTTTGTTGTTTTTGTTTTTATTTAATTTTTTTGGGATAGAGAATGCTTCTCCCATATATGTGGCCTGCTTTTGCACTCTTAAAAAAATACCAATGTATTTCAAGAAGTTGCAATGTTTTGTAATACTCACGAGTTTGCTTCTTTCTAATTAAGAAGGCAGAGGGTGTCAATGAAAAGCCCACTAGGATGTTCTTAAATAAATAAACATGTGCATCGTCTCTCTTTGTTAGGACCGTTTTCATGCTAATTAGTGGCACTGTAGACACATGAGCAGCGGCCCCTGTGCACATACACTCCAGCAGCTTTAGTCTTCCCACTTCAGCACCAATAAACAAGCAGTCTCGCCTGCTGGGGTTGTCGATGGCATTGGCGTGACGCAGGCCTAGGGGTTTGCTCCCTTCCTTGAAAGTGGACCTACATAAATGTTTGTGTGGGTGTTGGGTGGGAATTCTCAAGCAGAAGGATCCCTCAGGGCCGCTCCGGATTGAGTTTCCCCATTCCGGCGTTTCATAGTCAAAAGAATTCCAGACAAAATCAGAAAGACAACCGTGCACATGAAGATGACTCTAGGGGCTCGGCGAAAGCGAACTGGCTTCAGTAACATTCAATTATAGCCAATAGATGCTCTTGAAAAAAGGCACTTTGCTCTTCCGTAATCTGTAATGGCGAGAGCGCAAAGAGGATCTGGCTGTTATTCCTGATCAGGCTGCTTCACATCCGACGACCGCAGCGTAAATTCGAGCTGGCGTGTGCCATGCGTCCCTGGTGACCACTTACTGCAGATGCAGAGTCAGGAGCTGTGAGCTGCCCTCAGAGCACATGCACCCAACACACACCACACCAACAACACAACAGTGATAACAACAACCACCTCCAATGCTTCGGTCTCACCCTAGGTCACGGCACAAAGCCTCAAAGACCACATCCGTGGCCATGCTCTTTTCAAGCCTTATAAACAAATTAGCATGGGGTTAATGCCCAACACCTCTTACATAAACACCAAGCTCTTCTCTTTCCCCAAAACATTTATAAATGTTAATATATAAATATAAAAACACTATGCAAACAGAGACACTTTGTTTTCCTTAGACACTTTTTAGCACAATTTAAAGCAATATGCATTTATACCATAAAGACCTGCTGCTGGTGGTCAACAGTTAATTAAAAAGCAAGACAATGACAAATAGAGGGAAGATGATATTTGGCAAGAATCACACAGCATGTGATTGCTGTAAACACACAATTAGTTTAATCCTGCTATTTCTGCTTTGCATTAAATACACTTAAGAAAACATTTATGCTGGATAGACTAGATCATACAAAATCTTTTTTAAATAATAGCCCTTTTACAACTGCATACTTTGGAGATACCCTTGAATTTTTAAACTGTTCCATCCTCTTTAAACATTGCATGTGAACGATGTCATTGTTAAATATTTCAACCAGTAATACCAGAGGCAAACCGTGTGCGATATGGAGCATAATGGAACACTCTAAAAATGACCCAGCAATGAGCACTCAGTGGTACTGCAGTACATACTCTGTGAAAATGTGTTAATGAAAACACTTCTAAATGTGTCAAATCCCCTGTTTATTTTATGGATATTAACACTCATTGAGGTCCTAGGTGCAATGAGCATATTAATGCATTAATACATGCAATTTGATTTGCTCATGAACATGTGATAAATTCAGTGTTTTACACTGTTTTACACTCCTGCTTACGATGACAGCTCAGTGACTATGGTGACTATGTGAATTATTTCCACAGACATGGTAGCATGTTTGTTTTAATTAGTTTTAAAAGGTGTTTTTGTAATGTGGTCACACACAAAAGTACTGTTTTCTCAACCATTTTAAATTCACCCAATGAACAAATAGCCAAGCTTTCAAATCTGTAATGTAATTATAGTCACCTAAACAATCAACAAAATTTGTAATTTGTGACTTTAGCACATAACTGTAACTTAAACAGCAACTGACAAATATTGGCCCATTTGATCTGTTTTATATAGTCTGTCTTAGAGTACATAGCTTCAGTTTATGGGTCAATGAACACTGAAAAACAGGTGAGTGCAAAAGTATATTTTTTAAGTACACATTCCCTACACATTACACATATTTGAATATTTAAAATTGCATTTGCTGGAAAAATAACAAAATTGGGGGTATATATATATATATGTGGCGATACATATTAAGTTACAACATTTTTCCAATATGTTAAATAAATCATAAGAACATATGTAATTTCACTAGGAGTATGCAAACTGTTGTACTTGATAATCTATTACACAGTCATATGTGTACAAAATACCTGAGACATATTCTGGATAATTACACAGGAGGAAAATCACTGCTCCAAATGCACAACCCGCACACCTTTCTCAGGGATATACCAGATACATACTTGCATGGTGTTTTATTAAGGCTATTGACATGTCTCATCAGAAACAAAACCAGTTGTGTTCACTATGGGAGATAGCACAGCATTCCTCTGCCACCAAGTGACAATCAGCTATCTGTTTGCAGCTGGAAAACAGTGCATGCACCCAGACTGGTGCCATTGACTCTTTTATGAGGGTGAGAAGCCTTCTGTGTTGAAACTTGGCCTGCTGCTAAACACATAAAGTCTGGTTTAAAACAGGTGACTAAGCATAGATGTCACTCTCTTCCCGTTTGCATGAATAAAAATCGAAAAAGTGGGAGATCATAAAATCTATTCTGCATTAGATCAGCCCACAGCTCCACTTCAGCTCAGCGAAAAAATGCTTCGCCAGACATTCCATTTTATATTTTCACACTAGGGTTCCAAATGTGTCTCTTTATCTGGAAAGCCCAGGCTGAGAAATGAAAAGACATGAGCTTATAAGAGTGTGAAGCAGTCTGGCTGCACTGGCAGGGTGAACGAGAGGGGAGGGCACTGAGTGGGCACCCAAAGCCTGGCTTATGGAGCAGTCATTAAGAGTCAAGGGATCTAGCACTTACCTGGGAAGTGGTGCTTGCAGTTGCATGCCAATTTGAGCTCGGACACACACATACATAAATACAGACAGACAGACACACACACACACACACACACACACACACACACAACCTCTGGATTTATCATGCTCTATCTGCCACTGAGAGTGCACTAGGACTCCATGAATGTCTCCCTGTTGCTTACAGCTGTCATCTCATGAGCTCTGCACAGAGGCTGTGATGCATGAAATGCATTTGTGGTGCAAGAGGTGTGTTCAGAGATGAAACTGGCTTTCCTTTCTGCCTTCCTTTCTGAAGTTAATAACAACTAATGTAAATCCAGAATGCTGTGCTCCTTTTATTGTTTCAACTGAAATTCTCTTTTTTTTCTCTGTCTGAAGCAGAAACAATTTTGGATTGGATGTGGTCTGAATTTCATTTACCAGAATCCATTTGTCACGTTTATGGCATGGCTCATGACTGCTTTCATTTCACCTCACCTTGTGCAAATGTCTGTGCCAAGGTGGCAAGTATGTTCTGTTTTCGTTCTGAAAATGTGAATTCTTACTGGGAACAATAAACATTCTTAGTCAATTCTAGTTAATTTGCTTTGTCAGAAAAGAGGAAAGTCTGAATCCCATGAGGCCATGCTGAATGTAATTGTACCTCTCTTGCAGTAGTGCTGAAGGAAATCTAGCACTCTCAGACACAGACAGACAGCTCAGACACGCTGACCGGGCCCATGGTTTCCACATGATGGAATGCATTGCAATATTTCAATATATCAAATGAATGGAGATGTATGAGCAGCAGTTGCTGCTTTTGTGCACTTGCATGAATAAATGCATACAGATGTAACACTTGTTAAAAAACCCAGTACTGAGTGGTAATATTTTCCACATATATTTTCACCTTTCAACAGCATTTCTGAGGAAACAAACAGCCTATTTCAAAGTTTTTCTCTAGCAAAGAAAGTCATACGGAAGACTATAGATAATTTCATCTTCTCTCCAAAGATGTGTGGACTATGCCACTGTCAAACTAATTTTCTAAGGAGGGAGTTACTCTGTCTCGTTAAATGGTTAAATGGGCAAGGCTGTTATACTGCTTTTATGAATGTTCAGATAAGTTTACACACTGTTAAACACAAATAATTGATCAGTTTACTTAATACATACTATAAGTATCATGGAGTGCAAAGCCTACATAAATAAAGTAAGTAATTAATAAAAAGAATTGTTTTCATATTGGTACACCATTAACCATCATTAGCCAAACTATCAAGATTTACTCACAGTGGGACATGAACGTTTCGCACTCATATGTTCTTCATCAAACATTGCCCATATGGTTGTACAGAAATGATGCCTGGTGCTTATGCTACTGAGAGTAATTGCTTTTCCAGTTGTTTATATATAAACAAAAAACTTCAACCAGTAATAATAAAAGCATATCACACTGGATCTGGAACATCTGGAACTGAACATTTAAATAATGACCCAGAAATGACAATGAACCACAATACATAAACCACAGCCAGGTCACAGAAACTCAGAATTTAGCACTTGTTCTATGACTGATTACACAAATCATCCTATTCATCTCAAGTTTAAGGGAAACGAGTTTAACGGAAAGCCTAAGAAATACATTAACTCAAATTTAATGTATGATTTAAATCAACTCTGTCAACTTAAAAATACAGATTGTCTTTTCACTTGAATATTTTTCTAAATAGATTTTACACAGCTAAAGGAAACACTTTCTGCTCACCACAGACAAAAAAGAAGAATCAGCAGGACCTTATATATATGCCACATGAGGACCAATTAGATTTAACAATGCTAAAATGGAAACCAACTTTGTCCACGAATTTTTCTGGAATTGAGGAAGATCCACAATGTATTTCGTGATTTGCATTATTTCTCTTCAGGCTAATACTATCTATGTGCTGCTCAGTGGGAGATGACATTGCTCTTGATTGCACAGAGGTCATTAAGCATAACTCTATTACTAACGGCTGAAATCAAGCTATTCTCCCAGAATATAGAGCTTCCTGAAGACAAAGTGCTTGACTCCCCTGAGCATGATCACTAACTCACAGTTGTTTATTAAACGAGTCTGAACAGAGTACCAGTCCAAACAGTTTGACATGGAGAGCATGGCTCAGTGAATGAGGACTAATTTGCCATTGTGAAAACAGTTTGAGGACAATATGTTTGTTTTACTTGAGCTGCATCTGCAAGACACACAGCAGTCAGACTTCAAAGCACCGCAAGCTTTCATCAGCCCCAAAAAGTGAAGGTAATTACTTGTGATCAAGGAAAATGTTGAGTGCAGCAGGAACATTTTGTCCTCCAGTGCCAAGTTTCAAGCACACATATTGTGCCAGAGTGGCTGGGTGTCGTTTATGATTCAGGGTCCTTGCTCTTTTGCTGACAGAAATGGGATACAGTCATTGTGACATCTTCTGCGTTCATTTTTCAAAGAACGTCAAATCAAACATGCATGAGTCTGTGACAGCGTGGGCCTGGAAGTCCCTATCTGAGGGCGAAGCACTTAGAGTGGCACAAGCTAGCTAATGCTTTGCACATCACATCCTAATGCCTCTATGGTCACATTGTCAGACTGATAGCTGGAGGCAGCCTTCAACAAGCCACTCTTACAAGGGACACGAACTAGAGCAGGCCCCCCACCAAGCTCTTTCCACATATCTTTGATAAAAAGCAGCCAAGTAACGCCACTCTCGTTTTTTTTCTTCAGCAAGGTCATGAACTATGTAACAAGATGATGCTCATATAAATTGTGTATGACTTGATTTCTTGATTTCAAGAGTCACTGAAGAATTTAGGATTGCTGTAAGTGAATTGTTCTTTTGGCCTGTGAATATGTGATAGAAAACTACTGAAGACAGTGTTGAGCCAAGAACCTTAGCAGTCAACCATTTGTTTTGTGTTGCTATACTTTTTAAAGGTCACTTCATAATTACATATTTATTACACTGACTTATACAATTAATTACATTTGTATTTTATAATGGGCTCAAGTCTACACTTTTGTCTTCAAAAATATGGCAAAAACAAAAGCTATCAACTATCAACATGTTTGATTGCAAGCAATGTCTGCATGACCCTCCCCCTTCCCCCCTTTCGTCCAGCGTGATGTTATCCAATGTGTGTGTCTGCTATGACACAACAGCATTAGCTGTCCAATAACATTATATTAGCAGCAGTCAGATAAGATGCTGCTAATACATACCTCAAATAAAGTAAATGCTACCCTTCATCCTCCCATTTTGGTAGCACAGCTAGCTAGTGGATGAAACTGACCAAGAATGTAGGGAATTTTAAAAACAAAATATGAAAACATGCAAAAATGTACAATTATGTATTTTTTTAATATTATCTCAACAAAATACATAATGTATGATTTTGCTCGTAAAACAAGACTATATGGAATTGCTTGAAAGTTTATAATCGATGCTTTTAACAG
>JBBIGC010000145.1:17011567-17021667 GCA_037576955.1 Lepidarchus adonis
GTGTGTGTGTGTGTGTGTGTGTGTGTGTGTGTGTGTGTGTGTGTGTGTGTGTGTGTGTGTGTGTGTGTGTGTTAAAATGGCCTCTCTTTGGTAATGCTCAGGGAGTCACATGTACACACCCCTGGCACTGTGCTCCTCACTGACACCACAGCTGTTTACACGCCTGTCCCTTGTGCGCTGCTCACCCAGCCTTACCCACTTACATAACACTGCTTGTGCGTATGTGTGTGTTCGTGTGTGTATATGACGGTAGTTGAACATGAACAAGGCAGTAAATGACGTACTAAACCCATCCACACATAAGTATGTGGCCCACTGCACAATATCCCTGCTGCAAAGGGCATTCTCTGCTGTATATAAAAAGTATGAAAAAACAAATAAAAGTTTTGAAATGATGCTGTGCAGACTTCCTCAAATTGTTCATTGGTGTCCTACAAAATAAAGTGAATTCACATTAATGTATGAGAGCAGAATGGAGTAGTGGTAGTGTAGTGGTCTAATTGCCCTTGTGATGGGAAAGTCCCAGGTCCTGTCCCATGTTTCACTGAGGTGCCTTTTGTGAAAGGTACAGCCCTGCTACGCTGCTTCCCAGATTCTCCTTGGATGTGGATGATTTAAATGCAGAGGTCACATTTCATTGTGATGCACTTGTGTGGTGCAGCATGTCTACAATGTCAAAATAGTCAGTTTCCATTAATTGTCACATTCAGGTGAGCATGAATATGCATCAAACCATTATCATATGACACAAACATTTGCACTACTACACTGTATCACTGTATCTTTCCTGTACAGATTTTGATTGGTTTACTTTTGAATTTTCAGCTAGAAAAATAAAGGGGTTTTACTGAGGAGCTGTGTTTTGTTAAGATATCCACGTTTATAAGAAATCTATATCGCCATAAGAGCTAGCACATCAGTCTGGCCTCAGGTGGAATTGTTTAGTTGTGGTCTAACAATCTCATGGTTCAAAAATACATCTGATGTTTTCAATTTTTCTGTCTCTCTCTCTCTCTCTCTCTCTCTCTCTCTCTCTCTCTCTCTCTCTCTCTCTCTCTCTCTCTCTCTCTCTCTTCCCAGGCTCACACGCATCAGTAGTTTTGTGAAAAACATGGAATCCGAGACAATATTAGAAGCGTTCCCCTCAGGCTCTTCTTTGAAACCGAACGCAAGAGCAGGCCCACTGATAGCATGCAGCTTTTCTCTCCTGGCACTGATGACAGCCAGGGCATGGTTAATCTGAGCAGCGCTTGGGGATTGCAACCAGCCTTCTCCAAACACTGCCACCATCATGCAAAGTTTTACTTACATATTTGTCTTATGTGGGAGTTTGGAAACGATAAGAATGAGATAGCCTTGGTAAGAAGGGAACTGTATTAGACATGCACGTGATACTGTAACAATACACAGAAATGCAGATCAACAAGCTGCAGTGCCGCGTATCATCATGGGAATTATTCTATATCATCTAGTCTGTCAGAACAAATGCCATCAAAGGTATTCAGCCCAACAAATAAGAAAGTAATTTGATGCAGGATCCTTTCAAGCAGAGCCCTCAGGGAGCAGAAATGGTGTGCGGAGAGAAAAGAAAAGAGAGAAGGAGGACAGCCTGAGTTAACTCCCGGAGACCTCCCAGTCAGTCGCTGCTGTGGCTCTGCCGCCTGTGAGGCCATGCTATTCTGATAAATATGTCATTTCTTTGGCTGATAGGGCTACAGATGGAATCAGGTTTGTACTGGGAGCGTATGTGCTGCATTTTGTCACCCATTGCACTGGCTGATAGAGGGGGGCCTCAGGGGAAGCAACCTGCCAATTCATTTTCACACTGCAGATTTTTCCCGTCTCCTACAAGATGGGTGTTTTCTGGGGGAAAAAACATGGCATCATAACTTATAAATAAAGCCTTTTGAGAACTCCCTTCCTTTGGAATGCAGAACCAGTCACATCAATATAAAGGCAGCTCAGTCATTCCTCTGTGCGAAACAAGAAGCCACGTATTCATTCGAGTCACATGGCTGCTTAGCTAGCTAAAGCCACGATAGAACCATAATTACCTTTTAAAATGACAGATCCCCAAGACTATATTACTCCATATTGGGAACACTGATTTTTTTTCAGCTTCTGTCCTCCCCCATCACTCTGCATTTGTTTTGCGCTAGGGGCTGTCTAGCAACAGCATGACATCGCACAGCCAGTCTGACACAACATGGCATTGTGTGAACCGCTGCTGTAACTGTCTCGAGTCAGCCTTGTCTGGACTCTCTCGGTAGCTGAGGAACAACAAGGCCATTGCAGGAGCCAGAACAGGCCTTGTCTGCTCTGCTGTCACATGCAGTTGGGTTCCCAGGCCCACTCATGGGTAAGACAGGGGGGAAAAGAGACCACTTGCAGTTGTGCAAAAGGGCCAAGGAGAGGTTAAGTACGAACTGTCGGGGTGACATGCAAAGTGGAGAGTGTTACATTAAAAAGGGCTAGGCTGCTGTTGTTGGACCATGTTGCAGTTTCCAGGTCCAGTAGTTAGGAAAATACAGTACTATATGCTGAAACTGCAATCACCATTCCAAATGTTCTAGAATCACTGTTTAGACATATAAATCAACAATATGCCAGCCCTGTCCAATTGTTTAATGTCTCTAAACAATACACAAACAGCTTTTATCACACTAAATGATTTTATGATAGTCAAAAGATTACTCAAGAGAACCCAAATAAATTAATGACAAGTCTCAAGTCACTACAATTACATTTAATTACAGCATCTCACAAAAGTTAGTACACCCCTCACATTTTTGTAAATATTATATTACATCTTTTCATGGGACAACACTGAAGATATGACACTTTGATACAATGTTAAGTAGTCTGTAAAGTGTCTTGCCTACAATCAAGCATAGTGGTGGGAGTGTCATGGTTTGGGGCTGCACTTGGGACCATGAACCATGAACATGTACTGTGACATAGCGAACCATACCTCGATCCCCTCCTTTGGGCAGTGCAATATTCCAACACGATAATGAACCCAAACTCACATTTGCTGGACTTTGCTGGACTGGCCAAGCCTGTCTCCAGACCTAAACCTTATTGAGCATCTGTGGGGCATCCTCAAATGGAAGGTAGAAAAGCGCAAGATCTCTAACATCCACCGGCTTTGTGATGCTGTTATGGAAGCGTGGAATAGGATTCCACTGGAAACCTGTCAAGCTCTAGTGAACTCCATGCCCAAGAGAGTAAAGGCTTGGAAAATTATTGACACTTTGGGCACAATTTGTACATTTTCACTTAGGTGTGTTCTCACTTTTGTTGTCATCAGTTTAGACATTAATGGCTGTGTGTTGAGCTTTTTTGCGGTTACAGTTATTCAAGCTGTACACTGACTACTTTACATTGTGTCAAAGTGTCATATCTTCAGGTTTGTCTCATGAAAAGATCTAATAGAATATTTACAAAAATGTTAGGGGCATGCTTAATCTGTGAGATACTGTAAGTCTCATGTGACTAAACACATCAGCAAGCATTCCTTAGCAAATATCATGCCATTTCAACAACAAACATAAAATACAGAACAGTAACAGAACCAATTTAAATTATCACAGAGTGTAAATTAACATCAAAGTTATTTTTTTACCCTTCCTTTACCCTTTTACCCTTGGCTAAATGAGTACTTCCATAACTCTGACAGATAGAATGATATAAACAATAAATACGATAATGAAACTACTATGAAATATAAAGACTTGGTAGAGACCCTTCAGACTCTCTTTGCCCCCCTCTACAGTATGCTATTTCTCTGCTTGCTTGGAGATAAAGATAATTGACTAGCAGCTTTGCTGTTTCTCAATGCTGTCCGTACTGACAAGCAGTACAAACCAAGAGGTCAGTTCTATGATTTTAATGCATATAAAAATAGGTTATTATAGGAAATGTACTTAATGTTTTTAAATGACACATGACAAGAACACAATGTAGCTGAGTATAAAGTAGAAATAGACACTAATTGGAACTAAATTTAGATGCTGACACAATTTTCAGGAAAGAGAACAAAACTACAGTGAATGTTACTTCTTTTAACTGCTGTGTTTTTACCTACGGTGAGAAAACAAAAACTTCAGGAAACTCACCTGTAATGATGAAACTGTTACCACTTCCATGACAAACCACAGAAAAAATACCAGACAATTAGTGTCATCATTTCAAATTTAAATTATAATCATTGTAGCTGTTTACAAAAACTCACTTCTAGTGTTAGTGTTTTGAAAATAAAAACATTTTGCAAGATGGCAACAGCATTCTGAAGATGTTTTAGCCTTCCGTGTCTAAAATGTGGTTTATTTTGGTGTTTATAAGAGAGTGTTGACAAAAACAAAAATTTTCACCGAACTGTCAACAGTTTCTTCTTCAATCTTATTAGTCACACTCATGACGACCACACCATTACTGTATGAAGTGAATGCAAGATTAACTTTCACAGTTTGTATGTCTAACTTTTTAATAGCTTGTCAGTAATGTAAATGTTCACTCTTATCTACTTGTAAAAACAATACAAAAACACAACAATTTAACAATACTACACTAATATTGATGACCACAATCATATCAGTATAATCTTGACATTAAGTTGTCATACATTTACTTCCCTAGCTACATAATTTAGCTGATTTTCATTAATATACAGTTCAGTAAAAAAGAATCAAACTCCCCATGAATAACCCCCAAAAACAAATCTATGACCATTAAAACTGCCTCTCCACATTGGGTCTCAAGTCAATTTAGCAAAGTAATGAAGCTTTAAGTAATGAAGTCTGTGTAAAAATCAGAGTTGTTCAAGCCAAAGTCACAGGTTTGTTATGTCCAATCAAATTATTAACTCAAGCCTGACTCGATGAAGTCATGTGACTCAGGTCAACCCTTCTAATATAGTAAATGCTAATACAAGTTAATTGGTCATTTTAATGTAATATGAAATATCTATATTTGCACCAATTACTTACCCCTATACCGTAAATAAATATGAGTTATACATTTCTCTACAATGAACCTTTAAACATCACACTACTGCAGATATCTTTGTTTACATTTATGGAATCCAGAAAAACTTTTTTTAAAAATCTGTGAAATTCCTTTTGAAGACTTTTAGTGGATTATTATGTACTATCATGACTTTATTTCTCCTTTGTTTTTATACCCACAACTACTTGTGCTTTAGTATTAATCAAAACATTTTGTTACTGTACATGATTGGTAGTTAACAACCACTGTTCTGATTGGCATAGTTATCTCAGTTAAAAAGTGTTACAACTTTCTCCTTATAACTCAATAGGTTGTAAAGACTACTGCAGGCTGAACAGACACAAAAAATGAACCAAAAGCCAGCTGTTAATACAGATTAATATGGACAAGGGTTTGAATGGTTTTGAATCATTAACAAAATCCTTTCTGACTTTATACAGTACCACAAAGCTCATTTGGGTTTTGTTTTACAGGCATTGTTGATAGATACACTTCTGTCCACGTAGCATCTGTTCAGCCATATTATCAACTAGTCTTTGCATAGCATGCCTGGACATTTGTAATCCCACAGGCAGCATGCTTGTAATCACTAAATAACTGTGAGTTCAGATGCCTTGTTCAAATCCTGTTAGCATGGATGTCCAGCAGTAGATACATATCATAGTTATATAAAATGCTACTGACCATTTAAGCCTTCTTTAACCCAGTGTTTTAAATCAAGTATTACAACTATCATAACTTTAGATTACTTATATCACTTCCAAAGTAAGGCCTGTCCTTTAATGTCCGCCAAATTCCCTTGAATAATAAAGCGAACCAGATAAAAACTGACTGGAGGTGATCACACACACACACACATAAAACCACTTTGTGTCTGTCCATCTTCCCCTCCCACCCCATCCCCCCTCTCTGCTATCTGCCTGTGCAGAGCATCTGCTGCCCAGAGAAGAGGGGGAACATGGGAGCACATTAGTCACCAGATGTCACCTTTCGCTGCCAGCGCTATCGAACAGGCGAGCAGACAATGCTGCATGCATAGTGAACATCTGACTACTGCTCTTCTCTGTAGCAGAGCAGGACACACTCACCTGGAGTGACTACACAACAGCCTGTATGCCACCCTGTGGCACCTAACCTTATGAATGTGAAATATAGTGTCATATATATCAATATATTCCAAAATACACATAAAAAACAATGATACATATTTTACATCATTTTAGATGTGATACAAATGGAATCTCTGGATCCAGTTTAGACTAATAACCTTATATGATGTAAGATGCTTTCCATTAATTCCATTCGGATTTGACATTTACACACATTTAAAAGAACCGATTGTCGCAGCATATAACAAATGTATAAGCAATCAAGTTATGATATGAGGGATATCTGATAAGGCTAATATCTACTCTTCCTAATCCTTATCCCTTGAAAATATCTTACCATTTGACCACTGTATATACATATGTGTAGACAGTTATACTTTTTGTACAGTTGCCATAGAATCCTGCTCATTCACACACACCGTTTGAACAGTGGTCACTCTAATGAGCTGATATCTTTGCACAACCCATTAGATCAGAGCTGTGTTACTGTGGGATGGTTCTTATCATGAGGCAGGCGATTTTTGTTTCTTTCAGGCGGAATCTCACACAGGACAAGCAGGCTGCCCTCCATAGGGAATCAGAGCATCAGTTGTTGCGCCTGAA
Organism: Lepidarchus adonis; assembly: GCA_037576955.1. Taxonomy (NCBI): domain Eukaryota; kingdom Metazoa; phylum Chordata; class Actinopteri; order Characiformes; family Lepidarchidae; genus Lepidarchus; species Lepidarchus adonis. The sequence continues at coordinate 17,018,287 of JBBIGC010000145.1, forward strand.
ATAGCAACGCCTGTAGGCACTAAACCATGCATACATTGCAGATCCATTAAGAATGTACTCAGTTTGATTTCATATACTTGGACAAACTGGAAAGTTGCACTCCCAAAATGCTCGGGTAATGATGCATCATGTTATGAATGGTCAATGAGTGAAACATGCACTATGAAATATTAATGCAGTGACTTGCGCATTTTGAATCCAGCATTATTGAAGTCAACATTGACAGCAACGTAAAGGTACTCAGCCTGATGATTTAAGTGTTTGTTATGTAAACAAGGCCTTATATGGCTATGCTAAGCTACAGAAAAGCTAACATGATGCTGTTTTAGGGTGTGAAACTCTTGCTGTGCGGTCTTTAGCTTCACGTTGTGAAGACCCTGAGCTTCACTGATGGTGCTGGAGAAACACAGGTGACCTGAACAGTCACAGACTCATAAATCAAAGCCTCATAAATGATGAATATGATGGTGCTTATGGCAGAGAGCTATGATACAAGGGTCTCCAGTTCAAATCCCCAAAGTGTCTCCTACATTTTGTGCACAGCTGATGCTCCATCACCAGTTTGGGAGCGAAAAGTCTCAAACGGAAGTTCAGGTAAATATAGTTGGTAATGTAACCTATTTGAACATTTTGCCATGAATAATTGAATGGTAAGTGAATAGTCAAGTGTTTGACCTCTCATCGCTCTCTCTCCTTTCTACATCTATATTTAAACAGCGCTTTTCACCATTTAATTCATTTATACCCCCCTCCACCCAGTCAGACCTCAGTGTAATGTTCATGTGGTTCACTGCACATTAGGGACTGGCTTTAGGATTAATTGTAATAGTTGAAAAGGCACCTCGTATCATGTTATATAACATATGCAACCTATTTCAAAGGGGTTTTATCAAAATAGAGGACGTTTCTGGTAGAAAAATAATGTATATTTAGATACACACATGGGTGGAGCAGGCTGTTTTGAAAGTCGGGATAGTGCTGGATAACCTGTGTTCTTTAGTGGTCAGTCACACCAGCAGGAAGGCAACAGTAAGGTCAATGGCCATTGATTTTTTGCAGCATAATGTTGAGTCCGCTTGTGAGGATCTTAAACCTCTGTGGCTTATGAGCCTCATCTGTGCTTGAGAGAAACCTACTGGTGCTACTGCGAGCAAGAACATTTCTATGATCATAATTTCATACAGTATAAATATGAGAGCTGCAAATGCAATGTAATTGTAAGGCAGTTAGTGATAATTAACAAGAGTAAGCTTAGGATTTTACAGAAGGTATGACAGAAAATGACATTAAGAATTGCATGTCAGTTCAAAAGCTTGAGCTCATTTGTATGCCTTTGTGTCAATCCCTTGTAAAGTGACCGCTGCTCAAACCGTCGTTTGAAGAGAGGCAGAAAAGACAGAGCCTTACACATATTCTCTTGCTCCTTAATGTATGGTTACCATGTCCAGCACTGCCACACCAGGCAAGGAATGAGAATCTCATGCAATCGATAATAAAATTCCTTGCTCTTTGCTCCAGTAAGTAAATGGGATTGAAAGTGGGGCAGAGGGTATTAATGCAGAAGGAGGAATATCCATTTAATCACGTCCTCCCTGCAGGCTGTGTTGATAAAAATGACAGCGGGAGCGCATTACTAATTCCACCACTGTCACTTCCCATAGTCACTTACCTTGCAAATGAACTGCAGTAATGACACCTGCCTGACGGTCCAAGCACATATACATTCGCTAGAATAGTACTTTCTGTGAAACACCTAAATGTGATACTGATGACAAGTCACAGTAATCGGTTCTTTCTCAGTATGTAATTCTGCAGACATTTCAAGGCCTTGCAAAATAATTTTGAAGGAAATTTAATGGCCCTGGCTAAAGTTGGAAATATATACTATATGCACTTCTTGAATCTAGGACTAAACAACATAATGTATTTGTTCTATACAATGGTTTCCACACCTACAATGCAAATGTTACTAATGTTTGTTATGACCAGGTTCTTGCCATGCATCTCCTTTCTGACCATATTGCATGTATACATCACCCTAAGGCCATGAAGAGCATCATAATAGCTATTTATTCTCTAATGTCCTACATCGTCTTATTCATCATAATAAACAAATGGACAGATTTACTGTTGTAGAGTTTTTAATGAAATAGATTCATCCTGCCAATGTGAGGGAGAAAAAAAGACCTTCAAAGAAATGTTGTTGTGATGGCTCCCCCTGCTGTTGATTTACAACAATGACTGATGGCTGATGAGGGAGTGGTTAGATATTCCCAGTTTGCAGGATGCATCATGCTCTTCAGAAATAAATCATTCATGAGACAATGATTTATAACACAGTGAAAATAATGGTACCCATTACAGTTGAACTGCAGTTGCTAATACAATATTAGACACAAAAAACATCCATTACAGCATCTACAGGAGCACAAACACATCACAGACTAAATGAATGCCACTGAGACCGTAGACATAATAAGTGAGTTTGCCTCTGGAAAACTTTACCATATAACAAAAGAACAATCCCCTTATATGAATTTAACATGGCACCAATGAGCGAACATTTAATTGGATGTGAAAGCCAATTCTGAGTCTCTTCTGCACATTTAATGAATTGGATTTTGTTTACACACTAATTAGATCATTCATATTTGATTTAATATCCCAGTACTAATTTTAATACAAAAATGCAATACTTGAGAGATGCAAAGTTCACTGTAGCAGAAAAATATTGATTTACTCAGACAATTGTACTTTGCAATTTTTATTCTTTAAACATCATCTGCATCTCACTCAGATCCCTAACAGGAAACAGTAAGAGGGTTTAAGGATTGTGAAGTATTTTTAAATGTTCAGTATGAAGTGTATCACCTCTGCTGTTCAAAAACAACATACTTGACTTAAATGGCACCTGGTAGTGGAAATCTCTACATGAGTAGATGGAGTTTAACACGCTGGGTAAATAATGCTACTCTAATCCAGACAGATGATTGAATCATTTTCAGTCAATCCGCAGCTTCTGATTAGTTGGGAGATAATCTGAGGCAGGTAAGTGACAGATGACTGAGGCCACAGTCTGTGTGATAACAGCTTCAGCACAAAAAGAGAGCAGAATGCGTCCAAAGAGGGGCTTCACTACAGCCAAGCTCAAGATCATCGATCTAAAGTCAATTCCATTCACATTCAGTCTTTTGTTCTTTCTTTTTCAATCTCCAAAAATTGGGTCAAAAAAAGGACCACCGCTAACCAGACATTATTAAGGTAGTGCACCATTCTTAGCACAGAGTAGCGGAACATTAGTGTATGTAGCGCTAATATCTTATAAGGGTTTTACACACTGGGATTTTGTATTAGTCTAGGCTTAGTTTTGATCTGTGTCTG
>JBBIGC010000145.1:17035192-17050473 GCA_037576955.1 Lepidarchus adonis
ACACACACACACACACACACACACACACACACACACACATACATACACACACACACACACACACACACACACACACAGTATTCAAACACTGGGGACACTTGGTTCACTAGACTCTCTGACCTGGTGGTAGACTAGGTCCTGGTGATAGTCTGGACAAGCTTAGGGTATAAACAGTTATACAATATAGAAAATATGAAAATCTGAGTTAATGGATTTCAAATTGCTATAGTAATATAGGTGTATGTGTGTAAACTTAAGAATAGGCTAAACTACAGTCATTAATAGAGTCATGTGATCATGTATCCATAAAGGAAATTAGATGCAAACCTTAAAGCTTCTTTTTCTAAAAATATTATTCAGCCTCAGTGGTTTTCTCCTTAATTTGAACAAGCTGATGTGTGTCAAAATAAAGGTTTCTTTTCATTTTGTGAAATTAGATGGCAGTTAACTTCAAATAGTCAGTGACAGCAAATAACATTTTACAGAGGCATCTGGGATGTCCAGTGAGATATCAGGGGTGTCCAGCATATTTCTCTGTCTTTGTCCCTGCCACTGCCACCAAGACTTGAGGCAGTTTGCTGGATTGGAGCAGTTGAAATGCTTCTAAACACTTGTGATACACACCTGATACCATGTTTCACAGACGAGTTACTCTTATTTCCATTAATCTAAGTTAGCTTTGCCACTTTTGTCTGTAAGTTCTGCTGTTCTTAGCAAACAGTAACCTGATTTTTGAGTTTTGAGGATTACCAATGCTTCACATCTTACACTGAGGGCACATCTTAATTAGTATTCAAGAGGTTTTGTAAATTGCTAGTATTCCCTTGTTACCCACTATATATGGCATTCTGAGGTCTGACAACTGTACCAAGCAAATGGCTCTGAAACATTTAAGTTTCTCTGTCCCAGATTAAGGCTAAACATAGACGACAAACAGATTCCAGTGTTGCAACATCATCAGCACTGCAATTTTGTCCAAGACTTTGCCTAATTCATGTTTTGTTTTTTGCTTTGTTTTAAACATTTATATATGATACTCTATTAATCCCATAGGGGAAACACTTCTCTGCAGTTTACCTTCCAAGGCATTGAGCAAACATCCGGGGAGTAGCTGGGGGTTAGGTGCCTTGCTCAAGGGTACTTCATTGTACTGGCTTGTCATTGGAATCAAACCCACAACAATTTGGTCAGAACCCCACTTCTGCGCATGCTCATGGCCGTGGCTTCTTCATGTTCAGGAACCAGCGTCTGATGTGTTGGCCAAGTCCCTAATCTACTTTTCTACCTTTTCAGACTAATGATGACATTTCTTTGGTCCACGTGCTGAGAGACAAGAGACACCACATCTCTCATGTCTAGAGCTTTTCTCCTGATGTGTTAGGTTTAAAGATGCCCCCAGTGTGCTGGAGTATGGTGATCGTCACTCCCTCCACCCTGAATGAGACATCCAGTTGAAGATCACATTGTTAATGGTTTTGCTGACGTTAAAACGTACGTCCAACCACCAGGATGATCTGAAGTAGTGTTAGTGTCTAGGCCAAGAGCGTTGGTCATTAGTTCCAGCAGACTAAACATTTTGCCATCGTGCAGTGGGGGGCGGACAGTAGAACCGCAGTCCCTTCCTTACCGTGACAAGCAGCTGGAGAAAAGACGGGATGGAGATTGGAACCGTGTGGGGTGACATTTGAGGAACACGTCGTCGTTTGAAACGGCACAAGCAGCAGAATGCAGCTTGCAGACAGGGAGCAGTCCGAGTGTTTTGACATGTTAAATGACTGCAGACAGTGGCGCGCGCCCGCTCTGCATTCAGCCCACGTCTCCCGGAAAATTCCGAGTGCACTCCTGCGGCTCTGCCTGACCCGCCGCCAGCGCTGCTCAGATCACATTCAAAGTGATTGTGCTGTTCAATATTTTATTGACATCAGCCTCAAAGATTGTTGCTACAGTGACACCGCAGATAATTATTTTTACCAGTCTCCTCCCCCCCTCCCCTTTCCCTGAGACATTTTACCCCCTCCACACCCCGGCTCCAGCCATTCCTGTGGAGAATTGTTCTGCATAAATCAGCCAGCGGAATACTGAATCAGCTCCGCCACAGGGAATGTGTTTTTGTGTGCAGTGTGTGTGACTGATTATTACAGAGAGTCAGGCCACGAAACGCAGTCAGAAGGAGCCCCCATGTGGCAGATCTTGTTACTGAAGTAAGAAGGTGTGCTCCTTCTCCCGCTGCTCCCCTTTGCACTTCAAAGCACAGGTGGAGGCGCGCTATTACTTCAGGTGAGCTGCTGGAGCACGGTGCCTCCACCTCCTGCCACACGGCCTTGAACACAGCCACGAGCAGTGTAAAAATATCATCACTGAACATTGCCCTGGGTAAGGACATCTGCCAAGCAAATAAATAATGTAATATAATGTAATGCGAACCTCAGGGATGCGAGGGGATTCTGGGTTGTTATCCACTCGGATTATGTGCATATTTAATCGCTGTTTACAGGCATGTTAATGACGCGCTCTTCAGAGGACGTCCACCAGCTCTTTCACAGACATTGCGTAATAACGGATAGAACAGAGTTAAGACGTCACACAATCCGCTTTGATCTCCAGTTTCACCAGGAAGCCATGTTGTTCCAGCTCCGCGACAAGGCCAAGACAACAATCTGTATTTTCTCCCCTTTATCTTTAATCACTCAAACTATCCCCAAGTTTACCTAAATGAAAAAGCAAAAGTGAACGCATCTCATTTTGGTCTTTTTCGTGCTAGTAAACCATTGCGTTATTGTTGTTTTGGAGAATTAGTGCTGTGCAGTGATATCAGAACTAACAGACGTTTCAAATTGACCAAGATTAATGTGTATTTATAATTCTTGGAAAAGCTGAAATTAAAAAAGCTGTGTTAAAATTCATTTCATTTTTACTTTATAACCTGGGCAGATATATACACTTGACATCAGTTTACCTACTGAGAATAGTTTATATTTTGCTCACTCTTCTGTCAATAAAATGTTCCTCAGAGATGCAGTGTGAACAGAGGTAAGACATCTTCAGATACTCCTTTCCCTTCCTATTGTCTGTGTGAATCGTTAATCAGTAGTTACACCAAGGTCTCGGCATTTACAATGGAACCTTAAAGACAGTCCACACAAGAACATGTTCCACCACGAACTCAATCCTGGCCTTCCAGACTCCTTCCAACCACAACACAAACAGCAGTAGGTTTACTCTGGCTCGTTAAGCGTTTTTCCCCCCTAAATTGTCAAAGTTCTGCTGTGGGACACTCATGGCTCTATTCTTCTAACACTAAACTAGCCACAATTTTTTTTAAATGTAATAAACACGTTCATCTTAATGAGCTCACCGACCATGTGAATCGATTTGTGATCAACATTAAACCAGCCCTGGTAAACTGAAATCCAAAAAAACCTTGTATTCCAAATAACCTAACCTGGGAATCTAATTTAATTCCCTGGTAATGCTGTGTTCTCTAGTGAGGCAGTTAGCGTCTTCATCAGCAGTGTTGGTATGAATGTGGAATTTGCTCCAGTTGCAATTTGACATTAATATTGATTGGTCAATACACTTACATCAGCCATTTTGCAAGTTAGTGTAATTAGGTAAATTACATTAACAAATTGTAAACATTACAGCACCAGTAATGTTTCATAAAAAAATCAAATGTTTTAAAACTCCCTAACGACCAGTAAATGTCTAAGCTTTTTTCCACACTTCAGGTGTTGGCTTACTTGTGAAAAGCAAGAATCTAAAAAACTAAAATCCACTTCAGTTCAATTTAGGAAACACTCATATTGGTTAACTTGATCCATCATTGCATTTATTTACTACAGTAATATAAATCTTAGAGTAGAATTTAAATTAGTTTCTTTTTGGCTAACTTTTCAGAATTTGCTTAGCTTACAAAAGGTGGTTTCAGAGAAAGTTGAAGTTTAAAAACATCTAACAGCTGAATAGAACATGCATGTTTCCTGATCAATTAAGATGAAGAAAGTGAACACTGAGGCAACATCAGCATCGTTAGTGCCACCACCTGGTCAATCTCTAACATTACTCTTACCTCATACAGTTTAATCACTTTGCTACAGTTAAATATGCTTTAATCACTGTATCATAATCATACAGTTTAATCACTTTGCTGCGCTGGCCCAAACTAGCAAACGAAGATGAATCAGGAGAACTATTTATACACATCTCGGCTGCCTGTATAACTTGCAAATTCATAGAGTCTTCAGGATTAAAAGTATAAAAAGGCATTTTTGTTTTTTTAGAATTTATTTGTTGACAATATACAAGAACATTTTCAGGATGGTCTTCCCTGAAGGTCTCACTGTGGGAAAAGAGAAAAAAGGTCAGACAGCTGCAGACAATTCCAGCATCAGATTTTATGCTGAGAATGGGAACAGTAAACATTTGGTACTTTGCATGTGGTCTACAGGTAGTTCACTACAAACATCACAGGGTAATAGGGGTCAAAGGTGTATTTAGATCTCACTAGGTAAGTCACATGAGCAAGGATGCAACTGTTTTAACATCTGTTTTACATCAGAAAAATGTACAAAAGTTAAAACAACCAAATACCATGCTGCTCCCAAAGTGGCTTACATATGTATCACAAAATAGTGATGAGTTAATTTGTTTTAATTAAGGTCAGCAAGTGTACTAAAAGAAAAATATTGGAATTTTCAAGCTGTGAGACATTGGGGTTTAACATGCAAAGCACTCAAACTAAAAGGTAAGTGGATTGCAATCAGCACACCATGCCGATTTCCATTCTACCTTTTCCTGACACCTCATTTCTGAAAACATCCAGGAGGGCAAAATAAAAAGGCATAAATGGGGGGAGATGAGATTTGTTCAGTGACTTTAAATAAATACATTTCTTTTTAAATTTCTCTTAAAACCAATGCCTTGTCCAATAGTAGAACAGCATGAACAAGGCATTTCAATGCTGTTTGCTATTAAACTGGCCACAGTCATCAATCATATTATTCTCAAGTTATTTGCCAAGCAGCAAATTGAGCAATCTATTCATCACATCACTAGTCAAGTTACTATACTATTAGTGCAAAACAAGCACACTACTCTTTACTGAAGTGGACAGATAGCAAAAACATGAGAAGCCTGTAGTAATTTCAAAATTAAAGCATGTGAAGACTTCACCCAAAGAGTGGTGTCTTAAATAAACTAAAAAAAAGTAACAAGTTAACTTCAGCCAACAATCCAGTCAGCCTTCCACAATTAAAAATATTTACCTTCTATAATCCAGAAGTACATATGAGAGGGGGGTGGAAAATGGTATCAAAACAGAGCAGAAACGTGTGAATGGAAATAAGATGTGGAATTCAAAATCCTCAAAAGGACTAAAAAACATTTGCCAGTCATCTTACCTTCTTGCCAGTAGCACCAACACTGGCTTTCTTGATGCCTCTGACTTTCTTCATTCTGTTCTTTCTTTCCTTGCGCTGTTTTCTTGATGTCTTCTTCTTCTCATAGAGACCATGCTAAAATTAGAGAAAGGATTAAGCATCACATAACTCACAGCAAACACTTATGAAATATGAAAAGTATTTGTTCATTTGTTAAACCTCCATAAGAGAACAGATTAAATACAAGATGTGTAATGGTAAAGAACGGTAGCTTACTCTGGACAGTCTGTATTTGGGCTCGTTTTTCTTGGCATAGTCCAATGAATCATAGACCATGGCGAAACCTGTTGTTTTACCACCACCAAATTGAGTCTTGAAACCAAAGACGAACACTACATCAGGGGTGGTCTTATACATTTTGGCAAGCTTTTCCCTGATTTCAGTCTTGGGGACAGTTGCTTTGCCAGGATGGAGGACATCGAGAACCTGAGCAGAAATTTTTATCACCAGTTAACTAGCAAATTTAATACCACAAAACTACCAATTAGGCCAATTTATGAACTCACCATTTGCTTCCTCTGCAGCAAGCGGTTTGTCATGAACTTCCGGGTCCTTAGAGTGACTGTGTCGTTCTGCAAAAAATAAATAAATAATTGTTTCAATAAATACACATACATGTTTACATAGCCAAGCAACTTCACTTTCGTTATATAGTAGCTGGCCTGGACTATCAGCCACCAAGTGTTACCTGACAGTAAAAATTTAAAGGACAAACAGGACCCCGAAATATTTTCCCCCAAATCTAAGCGTCCTGTGAATGTAGCGAACAAGCGAAGATAGCAGCGCTAAACTCGTGCAGGAGTAAAACGGAAGGCACAAGAGACCTCTTTGCACAAAATTTCTAGGTTACACTAAAATATCATTTGAATACTGCGAATAGACAGTCTGCCCATAAAACATGGCAAACTGTGCAACACTTCCAAACGTTTTTGAGTATCATGCCCCCCAGCATTTCGCTAACTAGTTTAGCATACGGCTAACACCGTTGGTTTTATTTACAATTTCACAGCAGACTGCAAACATTAGTTTTCACACATGGAATATTTAACCCAGAAATATGCCTTTCTTTAGTCGGAGATTGAACACCAAGCCCAATTTACTTTACCAACATAGAAATACCGACTGCAGTAGACTAAATATAGTAGTAATATACACTTAAAACATCTCAATATAACCATATAATTTTCACAGCGTAACTATTATTGAAAATCATGCCGTTTAGACAAGCTTAGCTTTCACGATTAATAAGATTTTAAAGGATTTTCTACAGATTTTGATTCACACTAACGCACCATCTTTGCGTCGCCTAGCTCAGGGACGAGAAAAAGGAAGAAGGACCCAAGGGTGTCCAACAATATGCCTGATGTTTGGTATTAGTCGTATTGCCTGAGTGTAAAATCAGGCAAAAACCTGATTAAGGGGGAGCGAAAAATTAGGACTATTTATACATACGCATGCGCCTCAAAATGCAAGAAATGTAAGGCCATTTTTAAATGTTAACAGTATGTACTCGTTGTACTTTACTGTAGAAAATACAATTAATTTGAATTTTTTTACATCTCGAATATAAAAAAAACAAAAACTATACACTACAGTATACAAACATTAATACTTAAGTGTATGGTTAATGATAAACTGCTTAAAACGTGGCCCGCTGTTTCAGGTACACCTGGGGCTTCACTGGGTGTCAGTCGTGCAGCGGGTTTGTCATCGACAGGGAGGAGATACGCATAACTCCCTACTCCCTTCTCCCTACGTAGGCGCACTACGAATGGCACGAAAAAAGTCTACTGTGCTCATATTTAGTGCATTTCAAGTCAAAGATAAACGGGTAAGTAAGTAAACAACTAAAATTTAATTATATTGCGTCTTTAACACATGAAATCAAAAGTAATAAAAATTATAAATTTATTTTACAAAAAGCAAAACAATGGTAAAAATGGTAAAATAGGTTTTAGTATTGTTACAAATTTCCCCTTTTCAAATCCGTCAAAGGAAAGGAAGGAAACTCCACAAAAGGGTCAAGTGCACGAATACTGGACGAGGACTCCGGACCTGTGCGCCCTCTGCAGGAGAGTACGCACACAGCATGGCGGTGGACGGCTAGACACGCTGGGTCTATCAATACTAGCTGTATTAACCTCCAAGCACATTCGTGGTGGGTCTAGCCCTCCACCGCCAATCCACATGATTTATTATAACTGTTCCCCAAAAAGCCATAACACACATCCACATTTTCTGTGATACATAAAACATTGTGGATAACCAAAAAAGTCTCCGCTCCCATGATGGGCGTCAACCAGCCCTCCCAGCTCCATTACAGTATGTTGCTAGTGACACCTCAACTAAGTGAAGGAGCTCAAATTAACTATGAGCACAGTGTTGAAAGGTTCATGTTGTATCAAGAAAAACGAAAAACACATGGACCCTATTATTTTTAGACAGAAGTGTCTGATAATCTTAATTTCACAAAATTATTTGTCAACAATCATTGTCATAAGTCATAACAAATGTGGGGGAGCTGAGGCAAGGGTATGTGTTTGTGGGTTTATTTTGGGGTGTTGTGTTTAGTTAGGGGATAAATGGCTGACCCACCCTCACTGGGTCAAGTAGAGATTTCGGTGGCTTTTGGAAGGTGGATTCAACTAGGGGTGAGGGAGTTCTGGGCTTAGTGATTCATGATTTCCAATCATTGTGAACACACCACTGCACATGTGGAGCAGCGGGCAGCTATCAACAGCGCCCAGGGAGCAGTGAAGTGGAGACGGTACCTTGCTCAAGGGTTCCTCAGTGGTGCCCAGGCTGGGACTTGAACCTGCGACTTTCTCAGGGCAAAGTCCTAAACACTAGGCCACCACTGCCCCAACAGAATGTGTTGGCCGGGAACTTCATGAGTTGCTCTGTGTGTGCTACGTTAGTTGGGGCACATGTGGCTTTCAAGAGCACTTTTCAGATCGAAGGGCTTCGTCCTGATTCAAGCTTCAAACTCTGTTGTCAGTTTCCATCATTTTCCCTGCGACGAGTTCGAGCCAAAATTGTCACATTAGTGTCAGAAGTGGGATAGAGGGAATGACTGAAACCTCAAGAGATTGTGCGGCTCATCCAACAACTGGAAGAGGAATCGCAGAAAGCTCAGAGACGGTGGCCTGGAAGGAAACAGTGCCCCAAGGGCAACAAGGCAGAAGGACACGCTCCAGGGTCCTTAACAGAGAACAGAGGAAGGTGGCGCGCCAGCAGCGAGTGATGACATCGATGGGTGGCACTGCAGAGAAGATGGCAGAGAGACCCTGCTGGTGGCAACCGGTGAAGTCATCGAGCGACAACCTCAGGGGGCCGGCCAGAGCTACATGGCATAGCGGGTCCAGCCCATGGATGAGCATTGAGGACAATTCATGACACTTTTGTGTAGGTTATTGCTGGCTCAACACAGTGATTCGTAAGGACTCATACCCGCTGCCCCGTATCAACTAGGCCTTGGATCACGTGTCTGGGTTCTCCTGGTTCAGTTCACTTGAACTTCGGAACGGCTATTGGCAGGCAGAACTTGCCCCGGACATGCGAGACAGCGTTCTCGATTGGGCTGGGGTTATGGTACTTCCGTTAAGAGTTATGATTACTGTTTGAAGTATTTGTTTTAAAAAGTGTGTGGGTAGTGGATCTAGGATGCATGTAAATGGATTTGATGAAGAAATTATTGATATAAGATCTGATTATTTAAGGGGTATAAAACAATCTAATTGTTGATCTAAGATAACAGAACTGTCTGAAGTGTTAATTGTTGGACTGTGGATTTAAACTGACATTTTCAGACTGAATTGTTTGTTTAATAGTTTGTGATTTTATCATTAAAGAAGTTCATAAAGTCATTGCTTTATGTTGGTGGTATGCTTGTTCTGGTATCATCCTTATTTCTGGTTAATATATAATTATAACTATAATTATATAATTATAACTAATATTTTTGTCCAGGCCAGTTTCATTAGTTTGTTGTTTAGAATAATTCTTTTGGACCACAATTCAAAAGCAATGTCTGATTTTCAATTGTTGATTCTAAGTAAATTATGTATAATTCCTTTTGTCAGTTTCAAGTTATTTCAGTGAGCATTGTGGGTTTCTCTTTCTGTAATTGGGGGGTAGCAACAATTTTGTATACAATCAATATATATATTGATATATTTGTGTGTGTGTGTGTGTGTGTGTGTGTGTTTATTTTAAGTTTGAGTTTCAATTCAGATGAGAGGCAACTTGATCTGTTGTCATACCTAGATTAGTTTGGACAGATGTGAACAGATCAATTTCAGTAATGTCACTGTACCCGGTCGAGCCACTATCCACTTTATCACAACCTAGTTACACAGAACTTCACTGTGATAGCGCTCACAGAAATGTGACCTTTTTACCTTAGTTAGACAGAGTTGAACTTTCTAGTTTCTCAGCTAGTTTGAAATAGGTAATGTAAAAGTGAATCAGTGTTTATGCTACATTAATCTAAATAAATGTCATACGTGGGTCTCTGGGGGATAAAGTAAAGGAACATTGAATGGTCCAACATCTTGGTCCTTTTAAGCAACCAGTTCTCAATGCAGAATGACCACCTTCAGATTTCAGCATTAACTGACATATTATAGGAACTCATTCTATATCATCTGCTTACATCACTGATATGCTCCAGCTTTGAACTTTATGGAAGGTTTCAAAGCACTGAAGGCCACACAGGAAACAATGTAAGATTGGTCCCTGTGTTGGAGGTGATATCAGGAAAATATTCAGTTTCTGAATTGCATCATATCTTTTCTTTTCTAACCCAAGTTATGTTGACAGTGCACTTTGTCCAATTGACTTAGTAAAGCTGCCAGTAGAGTCTGGAACACCAGCACTGAAACATGAAGCCTGCAGTATATCTGACATGTTGCCTCTTTCTTCTTTCTGGAATTAGAGATGGTGTGAAGGGTAATGGAAAAATTCCTTGCACATTTATACTTACTATATAATTTAAGTTTTTTATTGTCTTTATTAATGTTTTAGAGCAGGCAATTAACTACATTATGTTTTGCAAATTGTGTAAAGGACAAGAGTTGAAAATTTCATACAAGATTTAATTAATTTAGTTGTTCAGTCTAAAATTTTTAACATTTTACAGAAATGCAGTGGTTTGTCATTCATTAGTCATTTTAATGTACTGTAGTTTGCAACTGATCTTAACATTAACACAGCCGACTGATAATAGTGAATAAAGTGAATGACATCATCTATTTATTTCATTACATTGGCAGGGGGGTGGGTTATATTAAAGTTGATGTGCTCATGCAGATATAATGAACAAGCATAATGATCTGAGTGACATGCAGTGCTGTTTTTGCAGCATGAGGGGGAACTACACAGTATTAAGTAGGTGGTGTTAATGTTATGGCTAATCGGTGTACATCAGTAGTATGTCACTTTTGAATGGACAGTATTGCTTGTGACAGTGTTGATTTTTCAGTGGCCTTCAGTAAAGTCCTACATTTCAATGTGGGGACCTTGTATGAGTACAAGTACACCATGTCAACCACAGTGGCTCCCGTCTCTGTGGACCTTGAAGAAGTCACTGCAACTACTGTGGAGGCAATTATTCATGTACATTCTATGTGGAAGAATCCAAGCAACCAGGAAGAACAACTTTTACATGTTAAAGTGGGTTTATATTATAATAATTCTATACTTTTAACACAAATAATAGCTCCATGAAGCAGATATGTTCATATGTTTGGAAACTTTTTGCAGGAACTGTTTCTATAAATGTTGTTGCTTATGCCCCTAATTTTAGATTTGGCAATATCTGTCTTTTCTCAGATTCAAGACTTAAATTTAACTCAAATTTCAAGTGACACCAACAAACACTTGGTTGTGGGTGAGATGGAAAATTACTTCAGCCACATTACGGATGCATATATTGTACATTTCCACTCGGGAAAGGTATGCTAAGTCACTGTGAAATCTAATAGTAAAGTCACTACTGAAACAGCCTAGATATATATGTAAATGTTAATCTTGCTAACAAGTACAGAACGCTTATAAAAGAAAGTTATACATGATACATTTTAAAGTTAGCTAGCTGATTGTGTTTGGAGTGAATCATCTTGACATTCTGAAGTATTCACTCTTTTATCATTTAAATGATTTTTAAAAAAACTGGAAATAACTCCTCTTCATTCTTGTTAGCTTATTAAGCTAGATTGATGATTCATATGATAAATCCAGACATTTCAAGCTTGTATATGATGATTCATAAGTTTTATTCAAAGTTTATAATAGACATGTTTTTTTTTACTCTGACCCAATAAAGGGCTTTGTGACATAACTGCTACAGCAGGTTTCCATTTCTAAAAACCAAAGAAAATGCACTGGTTAGCGTATAGCTCAGTCAATGATGTATCTAGAAATTGGCCTTGTTTTCTGGGATAGTTACAATTTTAGGATAGGTCAATTAGGTTCTAGCCACTGGTCACAAGACAACATTAGGCTCAGCACTTACCGATACTCCCACATCCCCAATTTTTTTATTAGCAGGGGTTTCTTCAGGCCCTTCACTAAAGAAAATCTCTCTCATTTTTCTAAATATCAATAGGAAGAATATCTAGTATACTGTGTGTCATCTTTTTTATCATTTTGATATTTGGTATAGCTTGTTGAGTTCAAAATCTTAACTTTGTTACTGCTATGTAATTGTGAATTTAAAAGAAGTTTTGTTCATCATTCATGAATGTTCACTAACATCTTTGGCACCCATTTAGATTGAAGCAGTTTTTGACATCTCCAAAGACAATACAGTGTCTCTTAATGTTAAAAAAGGACTAACATCACTGCTCCAGATTCAGACTACTTCTGGGGTTGTGATAGAAGTAAGTTTAAAACTTTTTCTTTTTTATTTATCACAAAAAAGCAGTTTATTCCTCATAATCAGGGATACAGACTCTTTTAATTAGAAGAACCTGCCAGCTAACATACTATAGTTATAAATACTTACTGTGAACAAAGTATTTCCCTCTTTCTTATTTTAATTTTTTTCATATTTTTCACACTCACATGTTTTAGATTATCAATGTAAATACAAAATACAGTTTTAAATCATGATTTAATTTATTAAAGAGAAAAAGCTAGCCCAACATACCTGGCTTTAGGTGAACAACCACTTGGAACAATGGGGAACCTTCCTTGGAGTGGCCGCAAAAATGCCAATCATAGGAAAGTTCCAAAACCACTGCTGACCAAAAAAGAACATTAAGGCTTGTCTCACATTTGCCAAAAAACATCCTGAGGATTCCCAACCCTTTTGAGAAAACATTCTGCGGACTAATGAGACAAAAGCTGAACTTTTTAAAACTAACACAAAATCTCATAAAAGTTAAGCATGGGGGTGGTAGTATGGACACCTAGCTGTAAGAACCAAGACTTTTGCGTTTTAGCAGAAAAACCTAAAGGAGAATTTCTGGACAGCTCAAGTGCAATTGGGTCATGCAGCAGGACAATTATCCAAAACACATCAGCGTGTCCAAAAAAATTAATTAAGGTTTTGCAGTGGCCTGGTCAAAGTCAGGATTAAATCTAATTGAAATGCTTTCGCATGATCTTACACAGGCTGTTCATGCTTGAAAACCGTCCAATGTGGGTGAATTAAAATAATTCTGCAAAGAAGAGTGAAACATGTAAGTGTGATAAATATGCAAAAAACAAAAGAAATCAGGAACTGTATGTAACACCTGATTGTATTTTAGGATGATGCTACAGGTCGATGTCAGGTCTCATACCACACCTTGAAAAACGAAATAATCAAAAACAAGGACTATGACAACTGTGAAAAGACAACAGATGACACTGAACAAGTATGACATGATATTGTCATATAATTCACATACTGTGTAATTTTCAAATGTCTGTAAAATTATTGTGCATAATATATCTTTTTGTGATGGCTTTTCAATGATATAGCTGAGCTATGAGCCATCTCATAAAAGTGTGGAATTGTATAACGCATTGCACCGAGACATTTTAAAGATTACAATTATTTACACATTCCAAGCAAAGTACATACATGTTTTAGATTATCAATGTAAATACAAAATACAGTTTTAAATCATGATTTAATTTATTAAAGAGAAAAAGCTAGCCCAACATACCTGGCTTTAGGTGAACAACCACTTGGAACAATGGGGAACCTTCCTTGGAGTGGCCGCAAAAATGCCAATCATAGGAAAGTTCCAAAACCACTGCTGACCAAAAAAGAACATTAAGGCTTGTCTCACATTTGCCAAAAAACATCCTGAGGATTCCCAACCCTTTTGAGAAAACATTCTGCGGACTAATGAGACAAAAGCTGAACTTTTTAAAACTAACACAAAATCTCATAAAAGTTAAGCATGGGGGTGGTAGTATGGACACCTAGCTGTAAGAACCAAGACTTTTGCGTTTTAGCAGAAAAACCTAAAGGAGAATTTCTGGACAGCTCAAGTGCAATTGGGTCATGCAGCAGGACAATTATCCAAAACACATCAGCGTGTCCAAAAAAATTAATTAAGGTTTTGCAGTGGCCTGGTCAAAGTCAGGATTAAATCTAATTGAAATGCTTTCGCATGATCTTACACAGGCTGTTCATGCTTGAAAACCGTCCAATGTGGGTGAATTAAAATAATTCTGCAAAGAAGAGTGAAACATGTAAGTGTGATAAATATGCAAAAAACAAAAGAAATCAGGAACTGTATGTAACACCTGATTGTATTTTAGGATGATGCTACAGGTCGATGTCAGGTCTCATACCACACCTTGAAAAACGAAATAATCAAAAACAAGGACTATGACAACTGTGAAAAGACAACAGATGACACTGAACAAGTATGACATGATATTGTCATATAATTCACATACTGTGTAATTTTCAAATGTCTGTAAAATTATTGTGCATAATATATCTTTTTGTGATGGCTTTTCAATGATATAGCTGAGCTATGAGCCATCTCATAAAAGTGTGGAATTGTATAACGCATTGCACCGAGACATTTTAAAGATTACAATTATTTACACATTCCAAGCAAAGTACATACAAAGTATAAATGCCTTTTGTCCCACTTTGTGGCTTTAGATATTGCAGGTAAGCTCAGCTGGCAGTTCAGAAACAGTGTTCACTATGGAGGGCAGCAATATAAAGTCAGTAACATCACAGGAATTCCGTTCAGTGGTTTTGGATGAACAGACTACAGTTGGAGTCCATATTGTTTCAAGGTATTTCAGTAAAAATGTTTAAGCATTGTCTTGTATAATGTGGTGCTTATTTTTGTTTTTTAATTTGGTGACTCATAGCATTATAGTCTAAATGAGTTTCAGACCTTACTTCACCATATAAGATATTGCAGTATTTAAGAAAATTGAAGCACAACTAAATGAGAAGCATTTTACAACACTGAATTGAATCATGTGCTGTTGACTTTAGACAGCTGCTGCAGCTCTTATCAGCAAAATCTGGTGCTAAAAAGGAGGCTCAAGGAGAACTGCAGGAGGTACTCACTTCTTACAAGAATACCCATGTAAATCACACGATTCATGCCACAGCTGCTGTTAGAAACCATACCCTCGGTGGATGTCAAGTAAGTTACAAAAACTCACTCACCACAAATTACAATACAGAAATGAGATATATCATGTTACTAATTTATAGGTTCATTTACATCTTCAAAATTCTCATACCAGAAGTGGATGAAATAATGGATCATAGTTTAATAACAGTTAGTGTCAGTATAATGGATCTCAACAACAGGTCAAATTATTGATTAAATTACATGCGATAAATTAAGCCCATACAATAACAAAAAA
>JBBIGC010000145.1:17050573-17062474 GCA_037576955.1 Lepidarchus adonis
CACACACACACACACACACACACACACACACACACACACACACACACACACACACACACACACACACACATACACGCACACACACAGACATTCTGTGTTCAAATGATGTAGAAGAATAAAAATGGGACAGTGATTTTACTGTATCGGTTCAATAAGCTCAATGGCTGGGGATGTTCTTTTAAATCTTTCAGATTTCTAGCCTTCTTGGCCATTTGAAGGCAAATGGCATGGACACATGTCAATCAGCTACTACAAAAGTGTTTCTCCAGCTGTCTGAATGTCTGCGCAAAATGGAAAAGAACAAAATTAAAATCATTTTGAAAAAGTCTGACAACATGTTCGTGTAAGTATCAACTGCTTAAATTACACAACTGTGTCATTATATTGTTTCCTTGCAGTTGCTGACAAGATATTTTTTTCTGCCTCCTATTAGTCCTATTCTAATTGATGCCTTGGCAGCAGCCTCTACACCTGCAGCACTGGATGCCATCGTCTCTTATTTAAACATCACAGACCCAAAAGCCGCTCCACTGCTTGAAAAATTCCTCTATTCATGTGCATTTTCTTCTCAGCCATCCCCTCATTTGATAAGCGTAATATCTGTGAGTGAGAAAATGTTTATCCAAACCACGTTGGCTTTTAATATACAATGAGCAACATTTTACTTAATCAGATTGTTTATGATGTCTTTGTTGCAGCACATACTTTCTCACACATCAGCACAGCACCAAACACATGAGATTGCTCTTATTGTTCTTGCGACAGTAATAAGAAAAATGTGTTCTGCAAACATGTGCAACCTGCAGGTAAAATATTTAAAAGCAAATTTTGTTTTGTTATGTACCAATGTAAAGTTGCTGTGTTATTGCAAGCATTTGTGTTCCTGTCTTGATTTCATTTACTGCGCATCAATTTGTGAAAACCTCAGCTGTCAAAATTTTAAGACTTAGGATTGATAGAAATGGTCCAGACGAGTTTTTTTTATCTTAACACATTATTTTACTTCTGTTTTATTCTTTAGAAATATAACAATGGAAATCCAAATAACATTCACAGCTTCTTTACCTGAAAACTAAATTCTTCCTGTAAATCCTTTCTAGGAAGTTGCAAATGCTAAGAGGTTCATTCTCGAAGGTTTAAGCACAGCCAAAGATGAATTGAAGCTTAAGTCACACCTACTGGCCCTGAAGAGTGCCCTTCTACCAGACACAGTGCCAGTCCTTCTCCAGTATATTGATCAGTCCAAGTCACTATCAAGCATTGTGCTCTCAGCCTTGCAGAGATTTCCATCCAAACACATCACAAAAGAGGTACAGTGAACATGTTCTATTCAAGGTCAAGCCATTCCAGAGCGCTCAGCGGAAAGAAAATAGAAAAACAGAATGAACTGAAAAAGTGCTGTTCTTTGTGTATAATATTTTCGCTCATCAGGTTAAGGAGCATGTCCGAGACATTTTTAATCAAAGAAAGAAAGCTTTTTCAGCTGCGGTGCGATTGGCTGCTGCCCAGATACTACTCGCACATGATCCTCTACACACTGACATCCGAGATGTGATATTGTCCATAGCAAAGGAAAAGCCTGAGGTCTCCAAGTTCCTTTCTGCCAAAATTGCAAGTATGCTTCAGTCAGATAGCCCAGCCAGGTAAAGTGTTTGAAAATATTATTAGGTTGACACTGCAGAGCAACTAAAAAGATTCTTTCATGTCATTCTTTATCATATATATCATATTTATACTTGTAATAAATATGTTAGGCTGTGTTGGTTTCTCTTTTAAACATGTTTGAAGATAATAAAAATGTCATATTTACTCAAAAATCTCTCTTAAGGAATATAATTCTTAATGTTATGAAAGACTCAAACCTGAACAATTATTACCATCTTGGGCAAATTGGCTGTTCCTCATCATATACTGGATTGATTGCAGGTATGAAATTCTTGTTCTACCTGACTTTGGCTTTGATTATGAAAGAAACTATATGACACCGTATTAGATTAGCATCGTAATTTCTGCCTTCTATGAAATGTACTTTACATTTTAATTTGTTCACTTTTCCACAGAGACAAAAGACACGGTTACATCATATAACTTTGATTTCCTCTTTTCTGAGGCTGGGGCTCTAAAACAAAGTGATAGCCATTTTTCTACTCAAAGCAGAGGGGGAAGTTTACATTCCCTGCAGGTATACAGTCTATAATTATATTCTTGTTCACTAGATAATAAGCCAGTAAACAGCCTGATGTTTCCTCATTTTTGATTTTAACAAATACTAATATGGTGGTTACACTGATACATACTCACAATATGATTTTTTGATAGAGAAACATATTGTTCTCACAGATCAGTGAATCTTTTTTGTTAGAATAGAACATGAAAGATAGATAGATTGACTTTTCTTTTCCTGTTTCCTCAGGTCTATCTAGAACTTGGTGGGTTTGACTCGCTGTTAGAGACTGAGCCGATAGAGGAAGCAGAAGAAGAGGAGCTAATGGCAGGAATGTCTGCCATGTTTCTGGGTGTGCAAATTCAGCCTATAGTCTTCTTTCAGGGTTATGGTGACTTAATGAGCAAGTACTTTTCAGCAGCTGAAGGGCCAATGAACATTCTCTCTGGAAATATTCTTCTTATGAATCAGAGACAGGTAACTTTGCAACAACCACACATTTTCTGTCATTGTTCTTTAATAAAAGTAATTGTTCTATAATAAAATAAATGTACCATAATTCAGTCTAAAAGGTATTGTGCATATTAAAACACTGCTTGCTTAGTTTAGCTTAAAGAAAGTTTAGATATGTAAGTATTGTAAGTTACAGTAAAGATTCCCTAAGTAGCAAGCCCAGTAAAGACACTGGGTGTGCCCAATGTCATGGACCCCAGGAGTTACAAATACACAACACAACTAGATGTCTGAAGTCAAATTCAAAGCACAATTAAATCGAGTTTGTCTGTTCTTTCTTTCCATTCCCACAGAATGTAATTCTACAGTCTGGACTACAAACTCATGTTTTCTTTCAAGGAGGTCTTTCTGTTGATGTGTCAGCTGATTTGGAATTCAGCTTATTCAGTCAGGAGTCAAAAAGTTCTGTCAAAAACAAGTATGTGAAATTCTATTTGTAATAATATTTATCAAAATAAATAGAAGTTCAAACATTTTGAAAAGACTCATCTTACTCTTACAAATCTAATAATTATGTTCGGTTTTACTTTTTTCAGATTCTCAATAGTTGTCAGTGCAAGGGCTGAAGTGGATACCACACTTATGAAGATTACCACTGAAGCTGCTGCAGCGATGAACTCAGCAATCAGTTTTATCACCACAGTTAATTTCTCTAACATACCTATGCAGTACTGTATGCAGATTGTCAGAGAACCTCTTCTTTACAGGTACAATAACAGGAAAAATATAGATGTTATAAATCTCAAAACATATTATTCAGTAAATACTTACAATGATTAAATACCTCCAAAGAAACTATATGCAAGTTATGTTGCTATAAGAGTAATGTACATCTGCATCTGCAGTTAAAGAAGTTATATTGTGCTCAATAGTCAAAACTATAAAGCTCAG
Source organism: Lepidarchus adonis (assembly GCA_037576955.1). NCBI lineage: Eukaryota > Metazoa > Chordata > Actinopteri > Characiformes > Lepidarchidae > Lepidarchus > Lepidarchus adonis. Next base: position 17,054,142 of record JBBIGC010000145.1, read on the forward strand.
ATGTATAAGCAGTCAACCTGCATTACTATAAAGCTATAATTACTAAAATATGAACAATGTACAGAAATGAAAAAATATTAAAGTCAATTAATCAATGCAGTACCTTTATATTTCACTCCAGTGAAAGAATGTCAATGCAAACAACCCCCCAGAACAGATCCCAAACTACTCAACAAAGACGACGAAAGTGGACAGTTCCAGGAGAAGAGACAGCACTCCACAGGGACAATTCAAAAATGTGTAGAGCACTTCTTAACTAGAATAAACAAGAAGATAATAACAAGATGTGCTATAAACATCTGCTTTCCTCAATCATAAGGCATGACAGTGTTAAATACAAGAATTATATGAAGTACAAGGCAAAAGTAGTACTGCAAACTGAAAACAAAGCACTGTACAATTTATACAAATGAGAAAATAAACACATACAAAGAATAGCTAATCTGGCCATTTACCACATCTGTCATTATCAACATGGATGTTGCATCATAGGTTCTACATATTTCTACCAATTTACTATTCAGTAATGCAAAATTTATTGTCAAAATGTTGTCTTCTTTAGTGATAAAAATATTAATGTAAGATACTCCAAACTAGAACAATCACCCATAGTAGCCAGCTAATGTGAATGCTAGTCAGATGGCATTTGGATTTGTTTTTAGTGAGATAGCATTTCCACAACCAGCTAGTTAGTGTAAGTAGTGTGTTTTTGTGTTTTTTGTTAAGCTTTTTGTCCCATCTCTCATACCAGTGCATTTTCTTGAGATTGAACTGTAGTACATGCTGATGAATTTAGCATGTTATGGTGTGACACAACATATTGTACATTAAAACCTGAAATAAAAACACAACTGATGTAAAGGAAATGTTAAAATGCTGAAGGTTAATTAAGATTTGGTAGTTTTTTATTTGGAAATTACTCACCTCCCTTTCACAGAACATCCACATTTAAACCAATTACAAACTAAACAACACCAATATGGCATTTCTGTCTCTATATATTCTTGTTATATAGTTGTTGTCTATGCAGTGGCACTTGAATGTTTGTGAACCCTTTACATTTTTTTATTTTTTTAAATCAATGTGACCCAAAATATTGTCTGATTTTTAAACAGGTCCTAAAAGTAGATAAAGACAATCTAGTTAAACTAATTAAACAAAAATATTTTTGGTTATGTATTTATTTAAAAAAAGATCCAATAACTTATCTGCAAGTGGCAAAAGTAAGTGATCCTTTGCTTTCAGTATGTGGTGTGAACCCCTTGTTCAGCAGTAACTTCAGTTAAACATTTACTGTAACTGTTAATGAGTTCTGCACATTGATGCAGAGGAATTTTAGCCCATTCAGTTTCTTGGATTTTGGTGGGTTTCCACACATTAACCACTTACTTTAGGTCTTTCCACAACATGTAAATTAGATTAAGTCAGAACTTTGACTTGGCCATTCTTTGGTAGAAAAATCAGTTTGGATCAGTTTCTTCCTGCATGACCTTGAGATTCAGTTCACAGACTGATGTCTTTTCCTTTAAAATGCACTGGTATAGCTCAGAATGAATTGTTCTTTCCATGATGGCAAGCCATACAGGCCCAAACCAGAACACTCCCACCACAGTGTTTCACAGATGGGATAAGGTTCTCAAGTTGGAATGCTGTGTTTTTCTTTCTCCAAATGTAACATAACATTTTATCCAAATGATCTATAGCACAAAGTTTGGATTTTTGACTGGTAGTATATGTTCATTTTGGAGAGCATTTTTTTCTCTCCTTGTAGGCCTAGTTGGGGCAGTGGTGGCCTAGTGATTAGGACTTTGCCCCTGAGATCTGAAGGTTGCAGGTTCAAGTCCCACCACCACTGAGGTAACCCTTGAGCAAGGTTGTATTGACTGTGATTGACTCATAAACATTCACATTAGAGTGTTAGTGTTAGAGAGGCCTTTAAGTGTTCCCTGAGTTCATTTGTACCCTATTGAGACTATTACACACATTACAGCTGAAGTTATCTTTGATGGATGACCACCTCTAGGTAGAGTAACAATAGTCCTGAATTTCTTCCTTTCGTACACAATCTGTCTGACAGTTGATTGCTCTTTAGAGATGGTCTTGTAACCTTTGGCATCTTTATGGACATCAACAATTATTTAGACACTTCCTTTTGTTGAGCCATAATACACATTCACTTATTTTTGCCACATGCAGACATGTTATTCGATAATTTCTTGTTCGATAAATAAATGACTAGATGTAATAAATTTTGTTTAAGTAGGTTTTCCTCATCTAATTTTAGTACTTTTTTGATATTCAAATTATGTTTTATATAAAAATATAAAAAATTCACAGGGTTCACAAACAGCACCACTGTATACTGTGTGCATACAAATAGAATATGCATATGTGTTAATAGGATTCCCATAACTTGTAACTTATAAAGAACAATTTCTCTACAAGGTCAAATAGGTTCACGATGAATTTGCAGTGAATTAGTTATCATGCTATTTAGGAGGCCTTTTTCAATCATACTGTACATACTGTAACTGCATTTTTGTTTGTGCAGAAACTATCTCTCAGATGAGACACCAAGTAAAAAAATTTAAGATTTCTTGTGAATGGATATGCAAGATACATGTGCCTTTGTTTGTGTGTAATAGGAATGGAAAAGAAAAACAATTTTGGAGAGGAAATTCACAGTATAACTGAATTCAAGTAACTAAGTAAAATTAGTTTGAAGGGTTTATAAAATAAAATTGTGAATAATACAAACTGACAAAACAATTAGCATAGTTATCTGCTCTCTGTCAAAAATACACTACTCAGACTCTACTAGACTAGACTTTAAAGAGTTTTGTGTAATGTCATAAAAGAACCACTTTTGGCTCGATAAAGTACCCTGTTTGCAAAAGAGATGTGTTAATGAGAAGAACCATTTTAAGAAAAGAAAGGTTTAAGTGTCTTCACATGATGTAAAAGTTTCTAATTCTTCACAATCATATCTCATTTATGAAAGTGATTATATGAACAGCCATCCACTGAGAGGGTTCTTTAGGGAACCAAAACTATTCTATGATCAAAGACCACAGTTTTTATAGGGCATCATTCAAAGAATCCTTTCTGGCACCTTTATTTGTAAAAGTGTTCCGCTCTGTTGAAAATAAGTGTTCTATTAAATGAAGTCTCCACGGATAGGCAGTGAATTAGTACTATACTGTTGCCAGCGGTAACGTAACCTGGCCAGTGGAGAGTGTTTATGAGCTGCAAACTCAGGAAAGCCCAGGTGGTTGAGAATGTCATAGATACCAGCTCTAGCAGCCACCTGCCAAATGAAAAAACAAACAAACAAAAACATGTCAGGATATATAAGTAAATTTAAAAACTGTCAATACAAAATGTTAAATGTGACTACTGAAATACTGCTTAGATTTCCTACCATACACCATGCTATTATATTATCAAATTAAAATGGAATGTATGAAATATCTGACTTTAATCTTTTAACCTTGTCAGAAGTTATTACTGTAGAATGATTTGAATAAAAATCTTTGCTTTTCGTGTTGAGACTTGTGGTAGACATTAAAATGGTTCTATAACTGCTGATTTATGACATAAAATACCTTTAATTCTTGATGCAAACACAGCTTATTTTTTAAAACTCTTTTTGCAACTGTAAAATGAAAAAAAAAAATCCCATGTATTTTTGTTCTTTGGAGCAAGTCTTGCTTTATTTTGTCATAACCACTTATTTAATAAAGTAAAACCTTTAAATCCCTGTATACTATCAACTTACTATGGCTAGTCACAGTCTGTGTATGTTCAGGAGTGTTGTTGTAGTGTGTATGTCAACCCTGTTTTTCCCCATAATGATCATTGCACCTCTTCCCACCTGGTGCATCCACAGGCTGAAGGGCCGTCTCCAGGAGTCTTTCTTCTCCAGGTGAAGGTAGCTATTAAACAGGATGAGGTAAATGTAGCGCTCCAGGTACTGTAGACTCTGCAGCTGCAACTGCTGAGTTTCAGATTCTGATTTAGCAGTTTTGATCTGGGGAAATAAGGGGGGAAATCCTGGAAAAATGTTGCATTCATTTGGAGTTTATACAGAGCCTTGAGTATGGCAAGATTGATCTTGGTTCTTGAAATATTATTATTTCCATTAACAATGTATCTGCATGATTTTAGTCACATATTTTAAAAAACAATCATAGGAAGATGTGCAAATATCTGTGGTCATTTAGGGAACTGAACAACACAAACATGCTTCCATGTCCTATTTTGGGTTAGTTAGAGTTCTGAATCATTTTTAAATAATTTCATCCAAAATCTCACCTGTTTAAACGAGCATATAATAATTTCCCGTAAGTGGAAATGCATGGGAGTCATTGTCTCACTGACTATGTCTAGAGCCAAGTCCACCTCTTTCTTCATATGGTGACCATTAGGTAGTAGTCTGACAATTTGCATCACCACCTGAAAATCCAAACACGTTAGTTCTGAATTTCTTCAAATACTAGTATAAGCAATTGTCAGTCTCCACTGGAACATAACGACAGCGCAAGTAATGTGTGTCTATTGAAGGTATGCCAACTTATTATACTTTTTAAATGCAAAAGAGCATATTAAATCTACTCTTGAATTTTATTTCTAATAACACATTGGGCCTTGGGAAGAATACATTCATTTATCATTCACTTATCCAAAAATCAACATTGCAGAAAGCAAACAATCTAAGAAAAACCATAAAAACTGCAGCAGTGAACCAACTACATGGGACATCTTTTAAAGTAGCAATTAAAGAACATACCTCAAACTCGCCCTTGGTATACTTTGCGTCTGGGACACTTACAATTTCCTCATCTCCACACTCAGGAAAGCCCTGAAGAAAGTCAATGCGATTTATACAGTCTATCTTTAGTTAGTCTGAGGCTGTCCTTAATTATATAGTGTATTTCACTCAATTATAATCTAAGAACAGTTTCTAGAACTTGCTTAAAATAGAGCTAATCCACTATGTAAAGACATAGTTCAGGAAAACTCTCAATGCAGACAAAGTGACCTACATTAAAGTGCCACAGAGTTAGGGTGGCAATGACCATTGCAGTTGTGGTTCTGTCTTTTCCATCACAGCAGTTGAAGATGAATGCAGAATCAGGGTCCTCAGCAAGAGTTGATTTCATAACTTCCAAAAGCTGATCAAATACCTAAAAAAGGTGACAGCAACACTCAACATCATCTTCGTTAAGTTATTTTCTCTGCTGGACATCACAAATAACATTAAATTACATCAGAATTCAATGGAATATTTTTGGTATTATGCCATATTATGCAAAAACATGCATGGTGTTGACTTGCCTCTTCCTTTGGAGCACAGCAGTCGGATAAAGGGATGCGATGGTAAGTGAGATGTGGATGAATGTTCTTTTGCTGGGTAAAGATCTCCTGAAGAGTGCGACAGCTTTTCAGCATCCTCATCTGCTTCTCATGCTCTGTAGTAATCTCGAGCCACTTCTCACACCTCAGAATATCTTCCTTCATGGCTAGCTCCAGCATCTAGAGGACAGTTATTATTTCAGATGAACCTGATGGACAGTTAAAAATTTGGTCTGGATTATAAATTCATGTGAGAGGTGATGTGGCAAATGCTGATCTTAGTGCTTTTTACATAGAGTCAAAAGGGGGTATAGCATGGAAAACTGAATGCTCTGGGAAAGTTACTGAAAAAAAAGTATGATTTAGGACAGAGGCATTGTTAAAGATTCAAAACATGTCATTCACTTCCCTGTCCATACTTTCATTGTATGGAATGGATGTCCAGTCTTACCCACAAAGTTCTGCAGTTGCTACAGGTATTCATGCCAACAAAGCAGGAGCACACATGATCAGTTTTTTGAAGCTGTGATGAACTGATTAAACAAATAAAATAAATTCATCCTGCTCCATTTATTTAGAATGAATAAACTGGATATCATGTAGAAACAAAGGAACATGAATTACCTCAAACTGTTGTGTGTTCTCCACACATACCGGAACTGGCTGCTCCACAAAGCCTGGCTCTCTGGGAGTGAACATCTGGCCATTCCCTTCCAAGACCAGCTCCTCCTGTAGGTTGACCCACAGCATGCTGGAGTGCTTCCGTTTCTCATTCGTTAGGTATGACAACACCACAGACACAGCCTGAAGCAGAAAACATATTCATAGGTTCTGACACAACAGACAATTTAGGAAAAGTCCTAGAAGTACAACAAAGCAGGTTCTACCTCAGAACCTGGCTGTGCCATGCCATACACTGCAGTCTTGAGAACTCGTCTGAAGTTAGCCACTCTCATGTTTTTGGACGTACCAAGCAGGTCTGGGGCCAAATACTCACTAGACACCTAACAAAAAAACAGTGACACTGGAATTGTGAGTATAACAGTGCTGTGTTTTAGATGAACAGTTCAAATCAATAGCAGAGCACTTCTTTCTCCTCTAATGCCAGGAATGTTTGGACCTGCATGGGTTACATTATTTCTTTCTTTTTTTTCAGCTAAATGCTAGTTTTAGCTTGATTAATAAACATTACCCCTTAAATGTGGGCCTTACTAGTATCCTTGTTCCATCAGAGATCAGGTTAGCTGGAGCAGAGAGCTCAGAACAGCCCATACTGCCCAGAAGCCTGTAGATCCATGCATTCACACACATCCACTGACTGAAATTCTGTGCAAACAGCTGGGTATACTACAGAAAAAGCGACAAACAAAAATATACAAAAATGATAAATCACCAGGAAAAAGTCTTTCAGAATGAGAGAAGATCCAACGAAACACAATGTGAGGTAAAAGAGCAAAGGAGCAAAATAAGGAACAAAGTAATGATATATATGACAGTACCTGATCATGCAGGTAAGCATTAAACACTATCAAATAGTAATAACGCTCAAGGCTTTGTAGTGTTCTCTGCAGGAAATATGTCCTGGTGCTGCTCCCCTATATAAAAATAAATTAATAGAAGTTAAATGCATAAAACTAAAAGAAGGAAAGCACATCAATAATCTCTTTAAAAGAATTTATCAGATCTATTTCTGTTTACATATAAATGACATAAACTTACCTGTATCTGATAATCCTCAGTAATACCTTCCAGTTTCCTCTTATTTTCATATACTGCATCTTTGATGTTGTGCATTTCTGAGCACATATCGATTGCCCGATCAACCTAAAAAGAAAGAATTTAAAACCTTGTGCCATAAAACAACATTGTTTTACTGTGTATTTGTGGTCAAAAATGACTAGTGATAGCTAACCTCATCCAGCACTTGTTGACCTTTCGGAAGTCGATTGACCAGTTTCTGAATTACTTGGAACTCTGGTTGGTGTTTGGCCTGTGTATCTTCCTCCCTAAGAGTGAGGGGATATTTAATTAATTCCCTAAACATTTTGAGTGACATTTTTCATCTATGACAATTTGGTATATCTTACACATTTACTAAACAAATATATGATCAAGTTATTTCAGTTATTTATATTATTTCATATCTATAATGTAGTCACATAAGGAATAGACACAGGAGTTAATTATTTAACATGCATTTTATTACCCAAATATTTATCATGCCACTATTTCACAATTATAACACCACAACTCTGCCAGGTGTAAGTTCATTGGTCATTTTGGTTAATACATAAAATGGCTATATTTGCACTCTACAGACCTTGACGGTTCCTTTCACAAGTTTAAAGAAACCAAAGTTAGTTTGACAGTGCATCTCACCTGGAGGTACATCCTGCCCCCTGTAGGTGCTGTAAGATTAAAGCACCCAGAATCAGGCCGAGGTTTGTTCGTCCCACCCCCTCCTGGCAGCTGAAGAGAAGTGCAGGCAAAGGCCTGGAGGCGTCCCTCAATGCTGACAAGCCTGGGTTCTCCTATAGAGGGAACAGCATGACACAGTACCGTATGTAAGCTCTCTAGGTTGGTTTTAATGTAAGCATCATGCACAGTATTGTTTATCAAAACAATCTGAAGCACACATTGTATGGATGCAAGACCTGACATTATTATTATATTCTATATATATTTCCAATATATACTTTGTTGTAACAAGTAGAATGTAAATGTTTTTATCTGCATGGCTGAGGCATGCAAATAAAAGAAAGTAGGAAATACATTCATTGTGGCACATCATGAAAACAACAAGAGTTCTAACTTATAACACCTATAAAGTGCAGCTATGAAGGTTCTAAGAAAGAAGTGTACTGCAGTACTCACAGCACACATACTGTAATATATATAAAATGTGCGTGTGTGTGTGTGTGTGTGTGTGTGTGTGTGTGTGTGTGTGTGTGTGTGTGTGTGTGTGTGTGTGTGTGTGT